>BMAW01067020.1:157125-269153 GCA_019974015.1 Nephila pilipes | reverse complement strand
CATAATATTCCATATCTATTAATTCATTAACATAATATTCCATATCTGTTTTGAACTTACTGTTCATATCTTTTGTTCCATATCTGTTTTGAACTGTTTACTAAATGAAGTAAGATTTTATGCAAATTAAAATAAAATACAAAATTAATAAAATGAAGTAACATCTTATGTGGAAATAAAAAAGTACGAGGTACTGTACTGAAAGGTAATGCCAACATGGCATTAAATTTAATCCGATTCTCAAAATTCTTGTAATTGAAAGTTTCATATGTCCTCCATTTAATGTATTTGTTTTCTTTGTTTCTGGGTGTAGCTGCTGTGCGTAGAGCTGAGGAAGAGGGTGATGCACATGGTGATGATGTTGAAGCAGTGAGGCGTCATTGCACCTTTCACATTTTTCCAAAGATAAGAGAAAGCCTAAATGAATATCACTGTAGTTCTGGAGACAATTTGTAAGCTATTAAAGCACGGTATCGACCAAAATCATCGGAATTCTTCTTCGACTCCTTTGTCACAAATACAAGGAAAGGGATAGGAATTATGTTGAAAAGGGAATAATACATTACATATAGACGATTCATGTATAATCAGGTGCAGCAAAAATTATGAAAATCGAATAATAAAAAAGGTTATCGATACTAAACATTTCTTATCGTTCAAAAGCTTCGTGCATAAAATTAAAAAATTTTGCTTTTCAAAAAATTTATCCTAAAAGGTTCAATATTTTAATTATAATATTTGGTTTAGTTGGCCCGTTATGTTTATAATAATCCTTTCTTTCTTCATTAAACTTAAAACGTATAAAACAAATTAGATATTATTTTTTGCTTTCAGTGCAAATGACTGCCAAAGGTATATTATATGAGATGGATAGAAATTTATTCTTTTTAAGTAGACATGAAACATTTCATGTCTTATTTAAAAAAAAAATTGCAAATAGTTTGAACAAAATATATGTTTATCATATTTCTTATCATGTACTGTTACAATATATAATTCATTGTCAATGTTATATTGTAACAGTACATGACACTCTTTGTAAGACTGAATATGCTATAGTCTATTACTTTAGAATAGGCTTGTCAAGGTCACTCATTTTCATTTCTCCTCCTTCGGTTACCATGGTAACGATTAATGTATAATCACCACTGCATTTATTTTCAACACTTCAGTTGAGGTCTGAATTCCTCTATGTTTGAACGTGCTGTATGTTAAATGAAAAGTCTGTTTTAAAAATCAGTAAATAGCGAATTTCTTTTTTTTCAAAACGATATATTTTTTTTAAAATGAAAGTATATAAATTATTAAAACATATCCTTATAAAATATTAACATAATACCCATACGTATAAAAATTAATTTAATTTAAAATACTCAAATGAGTAGTTTAGATCCGTTATATAAAGGTGTAAGAAAACTAATGTTTTTAATTACATGCTAACAGTATTAATAAAATATTGCATAGATTTTAAGCAAATATTTAATGATGCAGATTAAAAAAAAAAAAAAAAAAAAAAACCAATGATGATTGGGAAACTCAAAACTTCATTTTCATTAGTGATGTACATTCTCAAAAAAGTGATTTTCATTTTCAACTGTTGTTGCCATAGTTACACACTGCAATGGGGGTGGGGAATATGTGAACTTGAAGCGTCTATTGTAAAGTAACAGACTATAGTGGTTGTCTTCTCTACCTTCGGGGGACGAAAGGCTTATGCACCTAACGTGTGTTCCAACTGAGGTGAATAACGCTGAGAAATAATTTGCAATAATAAAATAATAACATTATTTAAATATGTATCAATAGTCAACATTTTGTCTGAAGTGCCCTCCTGGATTTTCTGATTGCGTAGATAACAACAATAATATAATTTTTTTTTAAAAAAATCTAATTTTTACTTAAAAATGAATCATTCAATAATTGTTTACATCAAGTAAAGAACAGCTGGTACTTACGTATTAACGACACCGCCGCAGAAGTTACGCTAATGCGCCCATAAAGAACAATCTTGTTGTTCGCACGCGCACCCAGTTATCTTTTGGATTCCTTGTGGCCTTGTTTGCTGATATTTGACGCCATTTTTTAGTGCTACGAAAATACGTATTTAGAATTTGCCAAAAACAGAACAGGATGCAATTTTATTTTTTCAGGCGCGAAATATTTTACCAAAAATACGAAAATGTACCAATTCCCATGAAATTAAACTTTATTTTGGTAAACGTAAGTTTTGAAACTGTAATTTAAGACAGTGTGATCAGCAAGTGGGACTTAGAAAAGACAACTGGTTTGACCGAACCAGGATTCCATTTTGTTCAGCTTTGAGATTCATATACTGCTGGTAAGAGGAGTTGACGTCGATTAAATTTTGTGAAAAGCAACTTGATTTATCGGATAAAACTGTTATAGATTGGAACAATTACATGCGTGAATTATAGGTCTTAGATATAGAGAATAAACTAAACAAGAAGGTAGATGGACCAGATTGCATTACGGAAATTGATGAAAGTTTGTTTACTAAATTTAAAAATAACTGTGGTTCGAGTATTACCCGAACCGTGGGTGTTTGGTAATATACGTAGAGAAACAAAAGATTCGTTTGTTTTCACTGTTCATAATAGAACTGGCTCTACCCTTCTTGATAAAATTATTGAAAACATTGCAGATGGTAGCACAATTTATTCTGACAGTTGGAAAGGTTACCAAACAAATAGAATAAAAATAGAAGGATTCCTACAAGCTAAAGTTAATCATAAATACAACTTTATTGATCCTGATACAGGAGTTCATACACAAACAGTTGAGAGAATGTGGGGTAATGTTAAATGGAGGAACAAGAGACATAGGGGGACAGCGAGACATCATTTGGAATCTTATTTATCAGAGTTCATATGGCGAGAGTATCAGGTGAGAGAAAATAGAGACTGTTTTGAATCTATGTTAAACTCTATATCGGCCCATTTTCTACCGAAATCCGATTGACTATTTTGTTTTTAAATAAAGAGTTTTGAATTATGAAAGAGTTTTGATTTTAAATAAAGTGTCTTATTTTATGATTTGTCGCAAAAATTTTAGGTGTAGATTGGCGGCACTTAAAAACCTCTAAATCTGTAGCTGCGGTGGCGTTAATTCGTAAGTACCGAATAGCTTGAAAATAATACGTCCTAAGCTCCTGTAGAAGGGACGTGGAGTCATGACAGATTTAACATGTCACAGCTTCGCTATACTTCGAATTTTTAGAACACCAGAATTCGAACGGAAACAATGTCGGACGCGAGTTCGTAATCCTAACTAATGGCCTACCAGCGAAGTTAGAGAATCCCTAATATGACATATGTCTTAAGTTATGATATTCTATTGCAATTTTGAGAAAGCCATGCCACATTATTTCACAATTTCACTGATTTTTAAAGTAACTACCCTTGATATTTGTATTTCAGGATATAAAAAACTAGTTCTAGATTAAATTGTATTGATTTTCGGCGTAAAATTTAGTATTGTGATTCATTAAACCCTTTCATTTAACCGGGTTATTTCTTATTGTCGTTCTGCTATTTTAACTGAAAGAATTTAATATAGCTTGAAAGTATAGAAATTTAAATATAAAATTAATTCCTTTCTGAAGTTTCCTTCATGCAGTATTTTCACGATCTTCGTAAATTTAAAAATAACAAAGTTTCACGAACATTTTCAGAAAAACTGACTGGTTGTACAAACACAAATGTTGTGTGTACATTTATTGGATTGTTATTATTAATGTACTGAGAGTATTTTCTTAAAAAAAAAATTCATTCATTTTTAAACAATTCGTATATGCGGTAACATGTGAAAAATTTCAAGCCAATGAACAGTATTGTACATTATACCCCATAAATATTTTTGAATAACGTTTTGGAAAAATATCTCATTAAAATAACAATAACATTACAATAAATGCACTCACGAAAATTGGTGTTTGTACAACTAGTTAATTTCTTACAAATTTTCTTACAAACCGTAGTCATTTTTAATATTTCGGAGACTGGTAATATGTAGTATGAATCGAAAGATCTCCTTAACGTCACATGTGGTCTCGATAGCCTAGTGGTCTTAGTCATGGATTCCCTGCAAGAATTGTTTCCATTGAGTGGTAGGTTCGATCTTTGATATCCACTGACATCAAGTACCCACTGTGAAGCGAGACTGTTGCACGTTAAATCTGGTCTAGGTCCGACCTCCCCTAGCGTGGCGTGGAAGTTTGGAGAGGAAGGAGTTAGCTCAGAAGTCATCCTCATCATTTGACCGAGGTACAAAATTACGGAGCCTAACCCTAATAGCCATCATGTTGCTCCTCACTGTAACCTTAATAAACAACCGTAATCACTTAACATCTCCTAAATAAAAACTTCATAAAAGAAGTTTAATAATTGTATTAATCGTAACAATTTTGAAAAATATTAAGTGCTTAACGAAATTTATTTGGGGAAATGTATGCATTTTTTGTCTATTTATTTATCCTGAACTATACGAACTTTTCATAACATACATCACAAGTTCGAATTAACATTAGCAAAATTAATCAAATTAAAATGTTTCGAGTGTAATTGATTCACTTTTTTAAATGCTGTTTCTTCTCAGAGAAATTTTCAGTTATGCGCAAATAATTTTAATTTACATGGAAATATGTCTTTAATCGTTATTTTTGCTGTTTGCGTCTTTTTGAGAACATATTTCAAAACAAACCTTTTCAACATTTTTCCGCGATATTATTAATTAACATATTAATCCTTTTAAAAGGATTCTGTTATTAGAAAAGTAAAAGTGATACACAATTTTAGAATATCTGAATTTAATTAAAATATAACGGGTGTTTATTCTTATTTTTGCTATTTATGTAAATTCACAAACGGATTTCAAAATAAACCTTTTTAACAGTTCCACAACTACTAATTAACATATTAATCACTTTAAAATGATTCTTATTTACATAATGTTGCTTATTATAGTAATAAATTATGCACTTTAGGATATAAAAATAAATCGTTCCATATGAACAAATACCCCTAAATATATCTCAACAAATTTTTTTTCTTCAACACTTAATTAAAAAAGGAAAGAAATTTTTGAAACGAGAATTAAATTAAACTGGAAGCTTCTTTTAGAAATGCTTACAGAAATCTTCCTCATAACAGGATATCAAGAGAGATTGTCGACGTTAAAAATCTCAAAATTTAATTTAGTATCGTTTATCAAGAATTTTCTTCAAAAACTATATTTTTCCAAAGTTAAATTTGTTTAATATACTGTACAAGAATCTTGATTTTTGTAAAAATTGTTTTTTTTTAAATAAAATACTTCAATACGAATTTTCTAACACTTTTTTTTCTATGGGTAATAAGATAAGTTCTTCGATTTAAAAAAATGTTTATCTCTCTAACGACGTATTTAGAAAGTCGGAACACGTTAGGATATAAATTCGGAAAAGAATTCTCACAAGAAAAATAAATTGAGTTCTCACGAGTTGAAAATATTTTTCTTTGACTCTGATGTCTAGACAACTTAATTACTTTCTTCGAGACTCACCGCATCATTGAAATTTCCCAATACCCTTCAGTTTAAGAAAATTAAATCTAACATTTAAGAATTAAAAGAATTTACATAAAATAATTTTAGAAAAAATTTTGAGACTTGATTTACATCGTTCTTGCACGTTCCCCGAAGCATTAAAAACTTACAAGTGCTGCGATGAGTGTTCAAAAAATACCCGTGTTTGACTACAGAATGCATTGTTGAGACATGTTAGCTTTTTCTTGAGTGCTTTCATCTATTAAACGGCTTCCAAGCACGATTGAAATTGGCACATAATTAATTTTGATTGCTGCCGCGTCGAGTTGTCGTCGTCATTTTGTGTCAAGTTTGTCACCATCGTTGAGACCTGCATTCATCATTACACATTGGAAACAATACACACAAAAAGTTGCAATATTACGGAGATTGGACAACTAACTTTGTAAAAGGATAGGGGAACCACCTCTACAATTTAAATAAATTTGGTATCAAATTTATGGGATGAATTTATTTTACCTTTTATCTTGATTTTAGAACATTTTTTTACATTTTATCTTGATGTTTTGATTTTATTATTATTTAGATTTTATCTATTTGAACACAAAGAGAATCCAAAAGAGCAAAAATACTGAACATTTTAGTAGAATTTAAATTTTCCTTAAATTTTCAAAACTACTTTTATGCCTATTTTAATTTGTTTTCGTAGGTTTTCTAGACTTCAGATGTATTTTAAAACATTTTTAAAACTCGAGGAGAAAATGTTATTCCATAAAAATCTTCATCATTTTTTGTTCTTTTGGTGCACTGTTTTGCATTCAAATAAATAAAGCAGTCTATATATCACGATGAAAGTTGGAATTCCATAGAATTAATATTACATTCATGAAATCAAAATAACTGGTAAACGGGAACCACAATAGACAAGGATTTTTTTTCTATGAACTTTTTTTTTACTAATGAAGCGTTGATTAATAATTTTTAATAGTCTTTATTACTATTTTATTACTATAAAATAGTAATAAAGTGACTATAAAATAATAATTAAAAATATTATTTTTTAAAAAAATTATTTAAATTTGACTAAAGAGAAATTGGAAGATTAATATACATAAAGATATTAAATATATATACTAATAAAATGTATATATTTTGTGCCAATGATAAAATTAAATAACATACAACCATTAAAACAATTTACACACAATAAAGGAACCGATTATTTGACGTCGCACTAAGAAGTAATCTGAAGACTATTCGCGCTCGGACATTCATATGTCCATTTCCCAGCCCTAAAAAGGCTGCGAGCGCACTGAAGTAATGCATCAGTGATATCCTGATTATTTTCAAAATTCAGGACTTCCCATCGATAAGTGGCACTGCCCCATGGTCAAAATGGACCTCGCGTAACACTATCGAGAACTCTCAAAATTTTAAAATCTTTAATTCTAGAAAATTAGATACTATTTAAATTTTTAACTACATTTTCCTAAGATCCTTAACATTTTTCGTCACCAGATGTCGCTTTTAGCGCTAAATTCAGCTTAATTTCTTATTTTTCAAACTCATCTCCTCGCGTTTTAAATTTTCCCTCAAAATTTTTAATTGCATTTTTCTCTAAATTGGTTTCGGTACGGCATTTCTTTTTATCTCAATTTAATTTTAACTTATTTTTCGCCTTGTTATAACCTCTCAAAATCCCGCGGACGACAGCTTTCTCGAAGCCGTTTTTCGTCTTCGAACTTAAGTCCCGCCCCTAACCTAGACCCCGCGCACCGCTATGTATGCTTCTTAGCTTCCCTTGCTACGGCATCCAATAGCAGTGCGCGCTCTCGTAATTTTAATTTCCAACTAGTTTCGGCAGTCGCCTCACTCTGTTGAACACCCAGGTGCTTGTTGCCTTGATCCTAATTATGATAGCAACTTAAATTACGATAAAACTTTAACTAATTATGCTCAATAAATTTATAAATTATGATGAGAGGGTAAGTTTAATATTTTAAATAGGTACCTCGTAACTTTAGCCGTTACCGTTACCGTGAAGACTATTATCGACAAACCTCGTAATTTTGAATAACAATCATGTGACGAAGATAACATCTGCGTCTGAACCAAATCTTCAAACTTACTCAGCACTCCAACGTTAGATTGCATTACAAATTTTAGTGAAGTCAGTACAATTAGAACTTGCAATTTAACGGTAACAACGTCCCTCATACGCTCTCTCGACTCTAATTACTTGATTACCGTGGCCACGTGAAACTCAAATGAATACAAAAAACAGAGAGAAAAAGGAAAAGATTGTTATCAAAATTAATCCAAGAGATCAAATTTATTCTTAGAACTACTTCGGAACAAGTTATTATATTTCTTAAATTCTATTCTATTATTCTCCTTCTTTCTATTGAAATTTTTCCTCTTATATTTCTTTCTATATTTCTAAATTTCTTTCTATATTTCTAAATTTCTTTCTACATTTCTATATTTCTTTCTACATTTCTATATTTCTTTCTATTACATTTTCTGAATTCTTAGTGATTCATATTTCCTTGATACAAGAATTTAAGAAATTTTCAAGAATCAATTTTCCTTAATTTACTTTAAAAATTAAAAAAAAATTATTCGAAAAGTATTTATTGAATTTGCAAAAATCTTCAACCCTTTTTATAAATAATTTGTACTTTATATAAAGGAAAAATACGGTTTATAAAAAGAATAATACAGAAGACAACAATTGAATGAAGATTGTTTCACTTTCAGAAATATGGAGAAAATCTTAATATCAAGAATATGTTTTATTTATGAAAAAGAAATTAAATTATTTCTTCTAGCAAGAGTTTCTCTCTCTCTCTCTCTCTCTCTCTCTCTCTCTCTATATATATATATATATATATATATATATATATATATATATATATATCATTTATTTCCTTACTTCCGTTTTTGTTTTCTCAGTATTAAAAGTTTTTATTTTCAGTGTATGTTTAATTGAATCGATTTAGTAACGAATAAGCTTATAAAGTTCTAATTATTTTTTTTATTTGTGTTATTATAAAAGTTCTTTATATTGATTTGATGAATTTGAATAATATTAAGAGATGATTTCTTGTAGAGTAAATTGTATAGTCATCAAAGAGAGAGAGAGAAAAACTTGCTATCCTTATTGTAACTGGATGGAACTGATACTACTGTTCATAGTTCAAAAAAAATTAAATTAAGTATTTATCATATTAATTAATTAACAGAGATGATTAAATTCTAAACAATGTTCTTGTTATGGAGTTCTTTCCTTAAAAATTACATAGAGGTTGATCAAAATAGTCTATGTTTAAATTTTTTAAATCTAATTATTAATTCGATAGATAATCGGAAAACCTTCATAAAGAATAGACTAGGGGTATCCTAGATTAATTTTCATTAAAAAAAAACAAACTCGGAGCCTTTTAAGATGGATATTTTGTACCTTTATCGAAAATTTTTTTACACCTAAATGGCAAAACGAAATTAGTATTTAAGAGAAGAACAGTATACACAAATGAATTCGAGTCTTTTTCTGACATTTCTGTGCCATTGGAGAGTGATAGTTATAGAAATGCTTAATACTGACATATCGGATGCTAAAATCTTCTTATGTTTTTAAGAATACCTGGTACGATCACCTTTAACATATATATATATATTATAAGTTAAAAACTATATTACACTAAAACTGATTATTTTATAAAATTTTTTTAGGGAAATATAATGAAATGGTTTTAAAATTAATCCTGGTAACTACCGAGAGCTCCTATCATAATGTACCAAATATTAAAATGATTGGAACACAATTTAGCTGATGCGAAATTTCCCCCAAAATTAAGCTTAGCAATACGGATTGCTCATCCCCACAAGATGGTACATTCGGTTAGCGCACCGTCCCTAGAGAACGGTTTGCTGACTGAAGTGCCGGTTACGAAAAGGATAATATTTTTCCTATTTTCGAACACAATGGTTCTTCGTGGTTTGATAATTAAATAATATAAACCATTATATGCCCTTTAAAGGTGGGAGTTTGACATGATGATCTTGAATATCCCGTGAAAAATTGTAAAGAACTGAATTAAGTTTTAAACATAGGGTTTCATGATGTAACGAAACCGATTATTGATCATTTTTGCAATGTTGAAATTTTACTTTTTTGCTTCACTATATTTAATAATTAATATTTTTAATAATAATATTATTATTTTCACCTTACATATTCTTAGAATCGGTAAGGAAATTTATCGATTAGTGTATACATATTTGAAAAGTGTTCAGTAGAACCTTTTCTTTTTACTGTCAAAAGACTAAAGTAATCATTTATTATTAGAAGAGCCACATGTATATTTAAAACCCTTCTTAACTCAGAAATTTTCAATAATAATTTTAAGAAATTCAAAGTTTAGTTCGACATAAGAAATCAAGATCTCGAGAAATAACGACATAAATAAAATTTGTTTTTAAGTGTTAAGTAACTATGTAAATTAAATTAATTAATGGAAAACCAAGAAATTTAGCTCCCTTTGGAACTTTTAAAAGTGATACCAATTTTATCTGGATAAGAATTTCAAAAATTATTAAGGATGTCCCCCCCCCTTTTTTTTTGATGAATGCACTTCGTAAAAGTAATATGAAAACCTGGAGTTAAAACTCCATGCAAGAGATAATTTTATATCATTATATGTTTCTAAAAAAGATTTTACTAAATTTACTGGAAAGTTCTATCAATTTGGGAAACAATTTCGCGCATTTAATAATATTTACTGTGAAATATAGTTTCCGTTGTTACTTATAACCTTTTGCCAGCGTGATGGTGATTTGCATATTCCATTTTTGAAAAATATCTTTTCTTTAAAGAAGGAGAACTCAAATAGTAGTGCTTGATTGACATTTGCTTTAGTTTTGAATTTTTGTTCCGTCAAAAATGTTTGCAGAGTAGATAAACAGATGATAATCGAAGAGTGCTAAGTCTTGAGGAAGTATGGTGGATGCGGCAGATTTTCGCAGCCTAGCTCTGTGATTTTCTGACGAGTGCTGAAAGTACTATCAGGATTTGGTACTATCAGGATTCAGTATGATGTTTCGCCGGCCTCTTTTTTTTATTGCCTTGTTTAAATCATTTTTTTTTTTTGGCAGACAGTGTCTTTCCGAAATGAGTTTTCCATTAGGTTTCCAAAACCTCTTAATACATTGGTCCTTGGATATTCCATAGTATAAACAGAATTTTTGTATTAGGACACAATTTTAGCTTAAAGATAGGATGGACACGTTGTCCAGGTTCCGGTATGTTCTTTAGGCTGTCCAGGTTCCAGTATGTATGTGTTCTTTAGGCTGTCCAAGTTCCAGTATGTTCTTTAGGCTGTCCAGGTTCCCAGTATGCTCTTTAACTTACGATGTTTTTGTAAGTGATTCCTTTTTCATCATTTGGTCAAAATTAGGGGTCATTTTTGTTCCAAGCAAGCAGAAATGTGCATATGATGACTCGATTAAATAATCTTTTCATATTTAACTAAAGAGGCATCCTTTTGGAATATTTACATACTAATCTAGTAATGATGAAACTTATATTGTACAACAAATTTTATTAAATATGGAAAATATATTATTTTCTTTAATTTCCCAAAAAGAGAACTTTCTAGTGGATATGATTTACACTACGTGACATTAAAAATGCAACACCAAGAAGGAGTGAGTAAAAAATTACACAAATTTCAGAGTAAACACACGTCCCCGAGTTATGCGAATGATGTGAAATGCGCAGCTCTCCAGTGCATCTTGAAGAAGATATAAGGGAAGAAACCTGCAGAAGGTTCAATTTCCATACCTTTATTTCTGCTAGAGAAATCACAGAAGAAAGTTTGTTCTTGCCTCATGTGACGCGAGTAACAGCACAGAATGCCAGGCCGTCGTCAATGGACAACATTTCCAGCATACAGACGATTTTATGAGGGGCATGGTGATTGGACTAAGAAGAGCAGGTTGGTCATACGAAAAATCTCAGCTGACACAAACCTGGACGCGCTCACAGTGTACCGGCTGTGGCGAAGATGATTGGAACAAGGAAATGTGTCAAGTTTGAAGGGGTCGGCACAGCCAGAGTGACGTCAGCACACGTGGATCGACGCATCCGCTGATAAGCGGTGACAGACCTGGAAGCCACTTCTACCTACATTCTGTATCATGTTCATAACACCCTGGCTATTCTCAAACGGACCATAACTATTTCCCGTCTATTGGTTGCTAGTACCTGCACTCATAGCGTCCGTTAAGAAGACTGACATTGATCCCGCAGACCCCATAACATAGATGCCAACGTCTGAAATGGTGCCGGGCTCGAACGATGTAGAGGACAGAATGGCACAGAGTCGTGTTATCAGATGAAGCACGCTTCTGTTTCTTCACCCTTTACGAGTGTGGCTTCGGCGTGGTGACAGATCCAATCCGACCGAAATTGTAGAACCCCCACTTAGTGACAACGGTACATCATAGTTTGGGGCACAATTGCGTAAGATTCAAGGTCACCTCTAGTTTCTATTCAGAGCACTATAACGACCCAACAATTAGTGTATGAAGTGCTATGGACGGTGACACTTTCCTACCTTCAGGGGATGCCCAATGCCCTTTATCAGCAGAATAATGCAGACTACACTACTCTCATCAGCAAAAGTGATTTGCAAGGTGTACAGATGCTTCCCTGGTCACTATGCTCTACTGATCTCTCACCAATTGAACACATTTGGGGTATGATTGGAAGCCATTTACATACCCGGCCACTGCTGCGCTCAGAAGACGAACTGTGGAAAATGAGGAGGCATTCTTTAAGACGCCATCCATACTCTCATTGACTCTGTACCTAGATGTGTTGCCGTACACGTACATCACCGTACACGGTGGTCCTACAATTTACTGAGCCGACGCTGTTCTCGCTCTCTATTATGCATATTATTTCGAAAAAAAATGTCTTATTATCCGTTGCTGTCTCTTTCTGGTTGCCAAGTATCATAACTTTCTGACCACTTCTCCTTGGTGTTGCATTTTCAATGTCGCATAGTACAAATAATGCTCCTCTAATGATACATTTTGATTACGTTTAATTGAAAAGAAATGAAAAAAAAAATCTTTCTTTTTCTTTAAGTACTAATATAAATTTTTAACATATAATATTCTGCTTATTTTTTTTTGTATACGTCATACCTCCGTTTATACGAATATTACATTTTTGAGATTGGGTCAATTGTATGGAAAAAAATAAAACTCGATTAACTTTTCAGAAACAGCTTGTAAAGAAATATGCTGTTTTTAAAATAAAAGATGTGCTTTTTGTTCGTTTTACAATATATCAGAATCTTCTACGAAGAAAGAGAATTTCACTCATATAACTTGCAATATTACATCTTTAATACCCTATTTTTTATAAAAATTTTAAAATTCTTATATTGAATATTTCCAGAATGTTTATTATTTTTTTTTCAAAAAATAAATAAATAAATAAATAAATATGTGTAAGCCAGGCAACAGTTATATCTCAAGAAAAGAAATTTGACCATTTTATTTCTTCAGCTGGCAGCATCGTCTGTGCCGTTGCCGTGGGTGATAGAAAGAAATTTATGTAAACAGAAACGTCTAGAATGTGCAGTAAACAAACATTCATCGGTAGTTTTATGTGTATTTTAAACAACCTTTTACAGTCAAATATCGAATAAACGTTTTCTAACGTATAAGTTGGTTTATTCTGGCTGTGACCTCGCAAGATATGACTTTTTATTTTTTTGCAGAAGATTTATATTTAAATTTTTTTTTTTTTTTTCAGAATAATCTCGTCTGATTTAAAATGCTTTTTATAATATCTTGTATGCATAATAAAAATTAGTAATTTTTATTTTATTATCACGTGTTAGCTTCTTCAGAATACTTTTCTTTGTTAAATATTCAATACATACTATTTATTAACATCGTATTTAGAAGCAAGGAGAGGATTATTGGAGTCGTACCTCGTAATTTTGAACCTCGGTCAAGTGACGAGGATGACACTCGGGTTGGCATCATACTCTCCAAACTTCCATACAGTCCCAATGAAAGAACATTGAACTTCAACAGATATTATTACACTTGTATTTTTAGTAGCACCTAGACTAGAACCCACAATTCGACGGAAACAGTGCGGGGGCATAAGCATTGGATATAAAGGGTATTAATATAAAAAGCTCAACATCAAAGTATTCTTTAAAGCCACTGTTCTCTGAAGTCACAAAATCAAAAGATCCACTTTTAAATTATATTTTAATTATTCAGAAAGGTGTTTCATGGTTTTAATTGATACTCTGTGTATTTCCCCTCTTTATTTACAATGAATCATGTGAATCAACTACTTCATTATAGTAAGGAATGTTAAGTGTAGAGGTAGCTAAAAATTAATTTTGTGATCCATTTTGATGAACTCGTATTTTTTTTGGTTCAAAAAAGAATCGTCAAAATAAGTAAGAACCCGATGGAAAAAATCATAAGAGTATTCTCTAATACTTGTCAAATCAAATTAATTATATATATTTAGAACTCTGAAGGAAGTTTTAGTAGTATTATATTTAGTAACTTTACAGCCATTTTTAGAACTTTATAGTAATCGTTAGCAGCTTTACTGGAATATATATTTAGTAGATTTACAATAAACTTTAGAAGCTTCACACAGCATTGATAATTGAACATTAATATATATTTAGATGAAATATATTTGAACAATCTGTGAATGTATTTTCATAATGTTTCTCACATCTTACATTTGCTTTGATATTTTTGAAATTGAATGTCGATTTTTAGACCTATATCGGCCTATAGCTACAATTTGAGAAAAATGTTTTTCGATTCAGTTCTTTCAAATCATGTTATGTGTATGTTTTCATTTCATTACTAATGATATTTAAAAAGTGCACACTTTCACAAGTTTTTCTTTTGTTTTCAATTTTAATTTCAAAAACAAGTTTCGGAAAAGAATGAATCGGATATTTTTTATAATATTTGTAAAATCTCATAATTTCTAACAATGTACCTAATTGTAAGATGTTTTTTTTTTAATATTCAAGTGTTTTAAATTTCTTTTTATGATATAGAAATTAGTAGGTAATTTTTAAATGATAAATGAAATTATAGGAATTATTTAAAAAAATATATTCCTTTTAATATTATATATTAAATTACATTCAGTTTACATATTTTTTAATCAAAGTGATTTATTTTTCCTTATTTTAGTAATTCAATCAAACGCCTTTCTGAGTAATTTCAAATATCAATTAAAATTTATAACATCATAAATAAAAAAAAACAATTTTATCGTTATTTAATTTATTTATAATTAATGACTTGTTTATTCTCATAAGTTAATTTGAGAAGTATATATATATATATATATCTGTGTGTGTATGTGTATGATTAATTTTTATTCACATTTATTTTGAATAGTTCAGATTATTCCCTAATTCACCTTTGAACAATTTCATAAAACAATAAAATTTTATCCATTCAACTTGAATCATAACGCATTTTTTCATTTCAGTCCAACCCTTTTCTGAGTAATTTCATATAACAATTAATAATTCTTAACATAATAATTAAAAATAATAATTTCACTGCTATTTAATTTATTTATAACTAAACACTTGTTTATTCTTCAGGATATATATATATATATATATATATATATATATATATATATATATACACATTTATTCAGTTTCATTTTTATACAGAACAGTTCAGATCATTTCATAATTCACCTTTTCAAAATTACTTACAAGAGCAAATAAATTTTGACCAGTCATTTGTTCAGCTTGTGTGTGAATCATAGTAATTTCTTTCACTTCAATTAAACTCCTTTCAGAGTTATTCCATACAATAATTATTACTACTGAACATCGTAAATAAAAATAATAATTTAGCCATTATATCTTTGATTTGTAACTAAATGTATGTAAATTTCAGACCCACTTTTCAATTTAAAGATAATATTTATAGTTAATCATTGTTTCACTTTTATTTTGATAGTTCGTATCGTTCAATAATTAAGATACGAATAATTTAATAGAACATTAAAAATGTTCACCAAATATCAGTCGAGCTGGAAATGTCATATTTGACTGAACTGAAAGAAAACGCTACAATAAATGTGATGCTTCTCATGAAAGTTGAGCATTTTATTTTGAAGGATATAAATAAGTCTAGACTTCACAATATTCCATCCCGTACGTGCTCGTACGTACTTTTGATAAATCTGTGAATTTTCAGAGATCAAATGGAAATAGGAAACTCTAAAAGCATACTTAAAAGATATACCTGAATATATAGAAGAAATATTGCAATAAGTTATATAGATGAGAGCGATATTGTGATGCAGAACGACATAATATAATCTAAATGGAGTTTATATGCTACACTGTCTAGACGTCTGCAGCATTTGCTACGTGGACTCATTGCGTATTTGTAAAGCATTTTGAAAAGTACACATTTTAGATATTGCTCTCATTTTAGAATCATAAAATAAAGCATTTATAATAGAGTTTTTAAAGAATGATTTATAAAATATTTCGTAAAGTTTTATATCAATAGATGAGCTAACGCTCGGCAGACTTTACAGTATATGAGAGTTGCTGTAAAGTTGATATGAAAAAAAAACTAATTTACCGGAAAATATATCAAAAATATATTGTTTAATATTTTTATGTGCCATATATCATGTGCCATGTTAGTATACATGATGAATAACAAAAGATTTAAATTGATGGGTCCTCAGAATATGAGTTCATTATCGATTTCCCTAACAATAATAAAAAAAAAATATGTAAATTTATAAGAGAAGGAAGCCCATTAATGATATTAAAAGCTAATTATTTCAATTTGAATAAAGTTTAAAAATAAATGCTCTAATTCTAGATTAGATTTAGGAGGAATTATTCTTCCTTCTTAAAAAAAAAAATGAAACGCATTCTATCGTCTTCTTTTGTATTCTTTCGTTTAGAAAATTTTCATTCTTTCAGAGTTAACATCATAAATTTTATACAAGTCATACATGTATTTTAATTTACATTAAAATATTCAAGTTACTTCTATAGAATTGTGAAAATGGATCATCCCCAATTTTCTCTCAAGAAGCATTGGGGACTTTATATAAATTTAGTTGCATAAAATGAAGCATCCACTCAACCAAATAAAACGTGGTGAATTCAAACTAGATGAACTAAAGAATTGTTATAAACTGATCATTAGAAAGGTGTATACAAGTGAAATCAATCTGAGTTTGAAAGACGATGGAAAGTTAGAAATTGAAAGTCAGCGGTTAGAGAATAGTGATTAATAGCGAGTAGTCGTAGTTGATGTATATGAAATTTAATCCATAGACGATGGACTGTTTAAAATAATTTTTTAAAGTGCACAAAAATTGATTTAACCGCTAGAGCCACCCGTGTTATGATAAAATTTGATCGGAGTAGAACAAATAGGAAAAAGATTAAATTGATATTTATTCCAAATTAGATTGTTGGCGTGTCGAGTAGTTGGTTGGAGTTCTGATGCCGCTGTAGCTACGATGTAGCGGGATTGATTCACTTTATATCCATAATTGGTATGATGCGAAATTTTGGAAGAGGGTATGGCTAGCTTAAGTATTGTTCTCATCACTTGATCGAGACTCAGTGTTAGGAAGTCGGTCACCAAAAGCCCTCGTATTGCTTCTAAGTGCTTCTAAATAGAATGAATTTCAAGGATAAAATTTCCCGATACTATTGAATTATTTTTTTAATTCCCGAATAACATTGATTAAAGTAATTTATATTAATAAGTAAGCCAAGATTTTTTCAGCAATTATTGATTAATTTAGCAACATATTAATATTGGATCAATGTCATAAATCAATTAATATTAAATAATTTTTAAACAAAATTGTTATAGGGAAAAAATTAGAACTCAAGTAAAAACAAAAATATTAAGAAAAGAAATCAATTTATTGAAAAATATTTTTTTATTAAGTTCGTTCCTAATTAGTTTTTCATTAAACAACATTTGCTTTGTAGAAATTGAAAATAATTTCTGATATGTTCTAAGGCTTATAGTTTGTTAATGTGCTTTACGAACTATATCTTTTGGGAAAAGAAATAAAATCAACTTCTTACTCAACACTAAATTAAGAGTATCATTAAATGCACAACACCTTTATTCGTAATAAACTGCCTACCAGGCAGATATGTTGCCAAAGATACTTTATTCATATTAAAGTATCTTGCCTGCTACCTACTTTATTAATAATAAACTTCATATTCTTGCAGGCGAGGGGGGGGGCTCTTTTGCAAATAAAATATACCTTTGAAATATGGTGATCTAAGACTACTCAATGTCCAAAATAACTAATTTTTGTTTTCCTTTCAGAAAATTATTAGTAAACTTAAATAACAGAAAAGTTATTATTTTATTTCCCTTCTTGTTAGTTAAGAAACTTAATGATGCTATTCACACACACGCGCACACATACACACATTTTTTTTGTATTGTTTTTTTTTTTTAATCCTATGCCCGTCTCCGACCTTTGTGTCATGAGTCGACGAGCAGCCCAATAAAATGTAGAACGATAAAAACAGTCAGTTAAAACGTCGTCAGTAACACACAAAAATGAAGAGTTAAAATCACTGAGGACGGTAGAGCATAAGCTGAGGTGTTCTCCAGTCGTGATCATGCCATGGTCACAAAGAGGACAAGTATCTGTATTCGTGAGTCCAGTTCTATATAGGTGGCTCTATAAATAATCATGACCCGTAGCAAGTCTAAAGCAGGCCACTCCAACTCTCTAGGTAGAAAACAGGAAATCCTTAATGACTTATTCAACAAATACTCCCATTTTCTCCCAGAGACATTTTCTCTGTTTATACTGAGACGGTTAGAATTGAGATTAGATCATATATATCGTTTTATATGTCGAAAAGGCAGAAGAGGATTTGGTTGCATCATTTGAGATCCATCTTTGACCAACATTTCTGCCTGCTCATTTCAATATATTCCCCAGTGTCTTAGAATCCACTGCACAACAATGCGGTTCTTAATATTAAATAGTTCGTCCATTTTTTCCATGCAGTTCCCAGAAATCTCATAATTGGAAATATAGGAAGTTGTTAAGAGAATAATTGCCGCCTTGGAATCAACGAAATTGACAATATTTTTTTTTTTTTACTCTGCTCTATTTTATCCAAGGCTAAGAAGATGGCATCTATTTCACCATCGAAGTTGTCAAAGTATTTTCCAACGACAGAAGACAACGTAAACTCGGTAGAGTAAGACCCAGCTCCAGTATTTTTAATAGCCCCTTCAGCTGAAACACCAGTGTAGACAATAAGCCAGGAATAAACCGGGAAACGTTCATGAATAGTAGCTAATGCAGTACATATCAAATCAGAATCGAGTGAGTATTTTTTTGCTAACAACTAAAACAAGATCCAAATAACCTTCTGTAAGTTTAAGATTTTTCTTATTGTAATGCTTCTATCAAAAATAATTTTATACAGAAAATCTTTCAAAATTATATTTTCTTGTGGATGCTTCACAGATGTTGATCATATTATCAATTAGCTAGTGAAAGCTTGTTTGGTTTGCTGTTTGCGGATTCGTTGTTAGAGAAGGGGCACAAAATCTTCTTAGACTTGGGCACAAAATCTTTATCTGGATTTTAGTTTGGGGACACAAATTAATTATGGGGGAATTTGGGGAAGAAAAACTAGTAGCGTCTCCTTCAAAAGAATATTTTTATAGATCCACGCAAAGCTTATTAGTGATCACGTAATCAAAAGAGCACTATATGGGTAATAGTTATTGAAATGGTGCTACTTTTTTGTGGCGTGAGTGGGAAATGAAAATCTTTTTGTGTATCCTACTGTAATTGTTACAATAGCCTTTGCCAAGGCAATATTCCCGTGATTGGAAAAATTATCATGGGGATAAATTAAAAAAAAAAAGTTTATTTTGGGAAAAAATGAAATGAAATTGTAAGAAATTTTAAGCATCTTAATTTCAGTTGAAAGAGAGATTTTTCTCTCTCTCTCAGGTTTTGCGATTACATTCAATTTGCTTACATACCTCTGGACGAAAATTCATGCTTCAATCTTCATTGGATTCAGTCTGTAGTATAAGGTGTTATGCTTTCGCAATTGTATTAAATAGTTTTTCAAAACTTTGATGAAACTTCTTCAGAAGTCATTTTCTTTTTTACTTCATCTGCATATTGATGCTCAAGTCCAATTTTGATTGGTTGCTTATAAATATCGCATTTAGAAGCAATCCGAGGGCTTTGGGTGACGAACCCTTGAGCCTCGGTCAAGGGGCGAGGACGATATCTGAGCAAGCACCTCCCTTTCCACATTTCTCTAGAGGGAGGACTTGTCATCGTGAATAGATTTAACGAGCGTTATCACCACTACGTGGTGAGACATAAATCACATAAGTGCTCGAACCCACGACTTGATAGAAACAACAACAGCCGCAAGTTCGTAACCGTTACCATTCAACTAATGTGGTCACATGCTTCAGTTTAAGGTAGTTATATGATAGGTCTTCAGAAAATGATTTCGAAATTTCTAGAAGGTGCATTAATTTAAGCTTATTCCGTCTATTTCAAGCAATGGTATCAAAAATTTGGTGCATTTTAATTAGAACCACTCTAATCCAGGTTTTCTTGTGCATGCTTATATCACATAAACCAGGGTTTCTTGTACATCTTTGGCATTATTAGGTTTTTATATGTGTTCGCTCTTAAATGCTCCAATGTTCGCAGAGTGATTTCACGCCCTATTCAACAAGGGAGTGCTTTTTCTCTCCTATCTCCCTTTGGAGGGGATCTTAATGACCCCGACTTGACAGGAAATCTCGAGGTCAATGGTCTTGGTTGCAGCAAAGCGAAATCGTTATCTTATTTTTTCTCGTTATTGCCGAAATACACTTATGTATTAGGGAGAATTCCCTCTTTATTTCGAGAATCCTTATAACTATGCGTATAACTACTATAAATTTTATTTAAATATTGCTTTAATTGTACGCTTTTGCTGTAAATAAGAATTATTTTAAAGCGGATACAATCAACTTCTTAGTTATACAACTGAGACCCCCACAGCAATATGCTTTAATCAACTATCTTCCTATTTAAATATTTTCTTTACATTCAACTAAATACATTCCATAGATTTCGCATTTTCTTGGTATAGTATTATTTAAAAGCTTTCTCTGCCATAAAAATTAACATCTAAAAAAACCATTACGGGATAAAGGCGTAATTACATTATTAAACGCCTTAAAAATTCATACTTATGGAATCTAAATGAAACACACGCGTTTTCAAGTTTAATTAAATGGATTATTATGATTATTTTATTATTAAATTTTACATAGCGTGCCCTGAATTCAAGTCCACACAGGCATTGCACAAAGAATTCCACAGAGGAAAATCAATCCATGGGGGGCTTTCTTTTGCTTAATGATACTAATTCAAAATGAATACCGAGCTTTCCAATTATAGAGCCGACCACACCCGTTTATTTTACTATTTCCCTCAGGAAATGCAGGATCACGATAGTCGAAAAGAAATGATTTTTGCAAAGCCTCCTCATTACTGCAATACATTGCATACTTGCTTCAGTAAAATCTCATCCCACAGATAAATGTGAGAACGGTTTCAAATTTTTTGAGCTTTTATCTAGATTAGAGTACTTTAAAATAATGAATGTATTTTTAAAAAGAACATTTTAAGATTTATTTTAAAAGATACGACTAGACTTAATGCATTTTTCACACTCTTTGTTATTGATAATGATTTTAGCTTAGCGTGCGATAACAACTACCATCTATTCTTGGGCACAAATGATTTACGCGCATCTTTTTAAAAATAAATGAATTTAATAATGTTCAATTTCAAAGAAAGGTAACGTGATATAAATTTGCTCATAAGCGAAGTATTTTTTTCTTTTTTTTGCATTTGACAATTTATATTTGCTGTTAAATAATGCAGAAAGTTAAGTACTATTCACGAAATATTAAATATTATTTACTTTCTTGTATAAATTTGGATTTAATAATACTTAAATAAACTACAATGCAAGATCACACATGTAATAGTTGTCAAACTGAGTTTATATTTATAAATTTTCATGTAAAAATTATCTATGATTATCATAAAGTATTATTTCAATTGTAATAAATTAATCTTTCGATGGAGGCAGACAATAAATTAGCAATTTATAAATTTTCTCGTATTAAAGTTCATCATTATGGTTATTTTTACATAGATATCTTTTATAAGTATGAAATTTATTTCTTGTTTACGCAGAATTTAGTATCAAGATTTGAGATAGGAATTCCTGTTCTTTTAACATAGTTGCTCTTTCTTGTTCCTGTTTATTTTTCTAAAAAATGTTCCTTAATTAGTTCTTCGGTTCACTTGTTCTTTATATTACTCAAACACCTCAAAAGTATTACAAATACCTTAAAAGTATTAAAATTAATTTAATTCTACAGAACTTTCCCGTTCGACAGTCTGTAATTTTCTCTTAACTGCTCTTTGGAACTTTTTATACGCTGAATTGCATAAAATAAAACATTCACTGAACCAAACGAAATGGGATCTACGCATATTAAATGGTTTGAATAAATGTTCTGAATTGAACATAAGAAATGCAAAAAAGCGAAGCAAAATTGATTGTTGAAGAAGTTGGAAGTTAATGGTTATAGAATAGCGATAAATATCGAGTAGTAGTAGTTGATGTGTGTGAACTAGCATCAATAGCCGACGGATTCTCTTGAAGAACCATCTAGAGTGAGCAAACGTCGGAATATACATTCGAACCACCAGTTTGGTAATTCATCTCCCTTGATCTCGAGCAGGGTGGAGGTGGGGGAGCTAAAAGAAAACTTTGATAATCCTTTTGATATTAAGTACGTTGAGAGTTAGTACGGAAAGAGAGATAGATATATTATCATAATTGAAGCAATTCGAATGAATTAAAAATTAGAATCGTTTTCATTTTACCGTGATTTCTTTTGTGTGTATAGACGTTAACTCAGTGAATATGTAGCTTGTAAGCGATGACTGCTGAAATGAATAGCAGGAAGGGGTTTCAGAATTACTACAAAAATAAACAACAACAACACACTCATCAACATTTCATTATTTCACACATTTGAGTTAGTAAAGTTTAATAAAATTTTTCTTTCAAGTTAATAAAGTTTTTCTTTCAAAGTTCAAGTTAATAAAGTTTTTCTTACAAAGTTCAAGTTAAAAAAGTTTTTCTTTTTATAAAATCACATTTAGCATTAAATTAATATTAAGCATGACATCATTTTCTAATTTTATCAGTAAACAGAAAAAATAATGTATCTTTGATAGTTTTTGAAGTATGAATATTTGTTTATATATTAACGTATTCAAAATAAAATAATTGATAAAAAATGCTGGTAATAAAGAATTTGAAATAGTACTTCCATCGAAAAAAAATTGGAGATTTTAGACGTAAATGTAAGCTTAAAAATCTGTATCCCGAACTATAAAAAATAGTTCAAATCAATTGTCCAATAATTTCATCAATATTCTTTCGAGTACACAATGTCCGTTATTTTAATCGTAAATTGTTCAATATTGGATTATATTTTATCCTCAAGACAGACTTATTACTGATGCACAATAATTTATATAACTAACCACACAAAGTTGTCATTAAAATTTTTAATATTTATCACAAATGTATTGTTGCTTTAGGTTTTGTAGTTTCAGATGCAATATCAAAGAACTTTCGCTTTTCGGATATTAGTTTTATAACACATGTATCAATAAGTCCCGAGACTAACATTGAAAACAACATTTTTTTTGCAAAATTTTTTTTTATTCATCAACATAATCACCTTTTAGGGTGATACAATCGTTCCAACGCTTTTCCAATTTTTCAATACCATGTTTATAAAAAAAATTATCTTTCGCTTCAAAATAAGCTTCAGTTTCAGCTATGACCTCCTCATTTGGGCCAAATCTTTTTCCCTGGAGAATTTTTTTAAGATCAGCAAAGAGCCAGTAGTCACTGGGGGCTAAATCTGGCGAGTATGGGGGGTGGGGAAGCAGATCAAAGCCCAATTCGTTCAATTTTGCCATTGTTTTCATCGACTTGTGGCAGGGTGCATTGTCTTGGTGAAAAAGGATTTTTTTTCTCTGCATGTGCGGTCGTTTTTTTGCGATTTCCTCCTTCAAACACACCAGCAAGTCAATATAATAATCCCTGTTGATCGATTTACCTTTTTCGAGGTAGTCAATGAAAATCACGCCATGCGTATCCCAAAAAACTGACGCCATGACTTTGCCAGCTGACTGCTGCGTTTTCGGACGGCTTTCGCCAGCTGTGCGCCACTCAGATGACTGCCGCTTCGACTCTGGAGTGTAGTGATGTATCCATGTTTCGTCCATGGTCACGTAACGACGCAAGAAATCTTTTTTGTTGCGAGTAAATAGCGATAAACAGCTTTCTGAATCATCGACTCGTTGCTCCATCGAAAGCAATCGCGGCACCCACTTGGAAAAAACCATTTTCATGCTCAATTTTTCATGAAGGATAGTAAATACACTTCCATATGATATCTGTGTCATCTCAGCAATCTCACTTAGCTTCACTTTACGATCTTTCATTATAATTTTTGTCACTTCACTCACATTTTCCGGTGTAACGGCTTCCACAGGTCTACCCGAGCGTTCCGCGTCATTTGTGTCGGTACGACCACGTTTAAACTCGGCAAACCACCGACAAATCGTTGCTTTTGATGGACAAGAGTCCGGGTAACATTTTTCAATCCATTGTTTCGCTTGCACGGTGTTTTTACCCATTAAAAAACAATGTTTTATCAGAACACGAAACTCGGTTTTTTCCATTTTTTAAACAAACTACAAAACGACTTTACTCCAACCTCGATAACTCAGCTGTTTCTGGGCCGATCGACTTAACATTTTGACACGTTTCAAGCAAAGGTTAGTACTCTAGAAAGACCTGGTTACTGGTTTACTACGAGCGCCATATCTGGGTTAGTCTCGGAACTTATTGATCATTGTGTTAGTAGGAAGCTTAAATTTAATATATTTTTCATAATTGGAAATTGAGGACTGAAATTAAATTGTTTGGAGACAAATGGAATATGAAGCCCAGCAAGAATTTTATCGATAAGCTCATGCAATAGAAGTCTTGCAGTATTAACGACAGTCGAATCTAAAAGCACTAAGACTAAGGTAAATTTAAAACTCAGCGAATTTGTTAACTTAATGAGAGAGAGAAAAAGAACCAAATAGTTGTTTGACGAACATAGTCGTTTTTCCTCCAATCGTTCCTATTTCCAAGTCGTTTTCTCTCGTTGCATTGGCAGCGAAAAGAAACGCTTCCACCATTGTCTATCATTTTTCCTTCACTCGTTCCTATTCCACGTTTCCTCACGTTGCATTGGTCACGAGAGGAAACGATTCTGAAAAGTTCGAAACAATTCAGCAAAGAATATGTTTCTGACGGAACACTGACTAACATGTTCTCGCTCTTTTAGATGAACTGTTTCAAAAGAACAGATTGTTCTTCCTTATCCCTATCATTAGTCAGAATCACTAAATTATTTACTGACGAGCAAACACAATATAGTTTATTCAATAAATTTCGTCGTATGATTATTTATAAAGGGGAAAAAATGGTAAGGAGTATTATAAAGGTAGAACTAAAGAACTTTAAAAGTTTTGCTAAAAAGAAATAGCTGTGTAAAAGCATTCTTTTTGTTTGAAATTTTTAACATTGGAATTTAAAATTCGTAATTTTAATTATACGCAAATAAGCACTTAAAAAGACAGAAATAAAAAAAAAAATAGCTAGCATATTTTTCTATATTTATTTGGAAAGAATTAAATACTTTCGTTTAACATAACACATATGACAAAAATAACTTATTTTGAAAGTAAGCATTAATTTATAAGATGTGTTTGAAGAAAGAAAGAAATAATAACAATAACAACACCAAATTATAATGTTCCATTCCTGTTGAATAGAAAATGGCAGAAGAACTTTTTTACTAAACACTTTTTGTAACTAGATAGTAATACTTCCCCCCCCCCCAAATAGTTGCAAATTAAGAATAAAAATAACAATGATGTTTTTGTGAAGGAAAGCTAAAAACGGGCAATGTATGCATAAAAAAAAATTCAATCTCAAATAGCTTATTTCTTCCTTTTTTATAGTTCCTGTTTAAGTTTTAGAGAATGCAATTCCGTTGGTTCTACTTATAACGAAGCTGTTTTAAATATTTATATCTTAAACGCGTTTGAAATCAATTTAAAAAATTAGACAGAATGTTTGAAATTAGATTTTGTAATGATTCCGTGCCAAAGATTCCATACCATATTATATATTCTTATAGATTTGTAAAATATTTTGTTTGCAGCCATTTCGAAAGAAAAAGTAAATTATTATTATTATTTGGTTTTTAAAAAGGTAAGAAACATTGAAGTATAAGAAGTAAAATTGTGATAGAATTAATTTGTAAGGAACCTTTGTATATGAATAACTTTTCAAATATTAAATAAACCGAATTGATAAGGATAAATTTTCTATATTTTTCACTTTTTACAAAGATTATTAAGTTTAAACAGTTGTGAATTGGACATTTATTTTCAAATTCTGTAATTTTTTTTCATTCATATCAAATACTATTCGGAAATATTTTAAAAATGAATTATATTCCTACAACCGAGTGTTAGATAATAATTGCACTGCTTTCTATTAATAATGGAATTCTTAACTCTGATTTGCAGCTATGTATTAAGAACGACATATCATATAATACTGATGATCACAAAAATTAGTACACCAAGTAAACAGCACTCAAGAAACATCGAATTTTTTGACATGTTCAACAAACTGAATTATACAAATCATTAGTGTTCAGTGCATTTGAACAATGCAAATAAGAATGATGCCACTTATAATCAGTATAAAAAGAAGATTATACATAGAGATTTTCCTTTAGAAGTCGGATTCTAAAGATCGTTGGACGTGTAAAGTCATATTTTACCTCAAGTAAGAAGGAGGAACTCTTACCAGCACATGTCGGAATTTGATCTCTTGGTTTCGAGATTGAATTATTGATATTTCTTCTGAATTATTGATATTTCATTTGAATTATTGATAATGATTCCATAACTGACATGCGCACTTGAAATCGATGTATCTTGAAGGGCCACTCAGAATACCATGTAGAATCTCAGTTTGCTCAGCCTTGAATACTTGAGAGGACATTTTATCCGTGTGGCCTTATAGGAATGTATACCCACATCACGTGCCCTGAAACAGAAACTTGGCTTGTCTACAGGATATGTATTCGTATGGACAATGAAGAGACGTCGGCAGCGTCACAGACCTGTCAACACGACGATCAGTGTTGCGTATTCTCTTGACTTTGCAGCGGAAACATGACTATCTGCATTGGTGCATTGAATGATGATCATATACACAGGAGAAGTATCCCGTCGTCTTTTCCGACGATATCCGGTTCTACGAACAACATCAGGAAGAATATACATTTATTCGAAGGAACAAGTGATAATGACGTTTCATTTAGCTTGAATTAGTCGTCATCATTTGGACTCAGCATTTGGAGTGATAGTATATAATGCTATCGGGTACTCATTTGAGTCACCTTTTGTTCGCATAATATTGAAGAAATCTGGTCATGTTCTGTCGAGAGACAAGCACTCAACAACTCGCCAGCTACTCCTGTTGATGAACTATGGTAAAGAGTTGAAACCACTTGTAATGATAAACCATTAGAGGTCCTTCAAGCTGAGCTTGATTTGATGCACAGGTGGATTAGAGCTATCATTACAGCTAGATGCAGCAGCTATGTGTTCTGAATTCTTCACTCTGCATATTCCAAAGCACTTGAAAGATTAATTATGTTACACCGGAGATTTCATCAACAATAACGCTGGAAATTAAAATGCCTTAACAACTAGTCCGAGGGAGACGTTTCTTTTAGTTTGGTTGGTAAAGGCGCAACAAAAAAGAGACAGGTCAATTTTTCTTCGGATCCAATGGGTCATAATTCGAAACCACCACCAGCATCCAAAGTCAACCAACAGCTCTACCCTCTACGGAGTCGAAAGTCACACAACGCCGAAATGCCTTCCTCCCATTTTACTATATATGCACAATAAATAAACTGTAACATACGCTATTTGCGAATTTTCCCTTCGACTAACATCTGGAGTTTCTTTCTCATTTTATATTTAAGTTCACAGCCTGTTCCTAATCAAATGAAATATGAGGATGCAAATGAAGCAAAACTTAAGAAACGGAGTATATTGAAATAATCAAGTAGTACCCGTATAAAAGCGAATGCGAATTGAATTGAAAATAGATGTTAACGCAAAAAGAACGATGTTAAGGTGGAGTGCGTATAGAGGATTGGGTGAAACTAAGATTCAACGCTGTCGGAAATTTAAAGAAGTACTCGCATTGTATTCAGGTAAGCGTAATATTTGATAGATTATAGAAGTTGTTAGTACTAGTGGAAAGGGACTCAACTAATAAGAGTATTATTTGAGAAGCAAATTTATAAGAATTCCCTTATTTGAGAAGTAAATTTAGATATTTTGGTTATAACTGATTATTTTAATTAATTTGTCTGTGATTGAACTTAAGTTAAAATTCAAATCTTATTATTAAACTTTAAGATTATGAACGAGTTGGTTAATAGGATACCATCCCAAAACTTCTGCTATTTATTTTCTTCCCTGGTGAGCTTTTTCAGTGGTCAGCATTGTGAATCTTCTAATTTTCCCATTGTAGTCAGATATTCCATTTATCAATGAAGCAACATTTATAGCTTTTTTCTGAGCATTTCTTTAAATGAGGACTCGAACACCCGACACGATTCAAATTTAGCTTTCTTTAAATTCGTGATTTTATTCAACAGAGAACAACATCTCTCTTTCTTAGAATGCATATCATGTTTAAAAATATTGTAAGATTCTGGTTGAATGAAAACTGTAAGTTATAAATAGTTTACTTAAAGAAAATGAATAAATCAATTAATGTAAAATAAATATTTGATAACGTTTCAAAAGAATTGTATAAAATTTTTCTTTAATTAAGGTCCATGTTGAACCATTCCATTATTATAGAGAAAATAAACAGTTATTTTACATGATTTTATAAAAATGTACGAATGCCTCTACAGGCATTTGACACACAGCGCGAAAAGAAAAATATTTGCGCTTCGACTCCTCAGAACACACTCGACAGCAGCGATTAAGTGCCAAAAGAAATAACTTATTCATTTGCGAATTAAATATTAATCATACATTTATTTTTTTCAGTAAATATGAAAGTAAAGTTAGCCGCTTCAGTAATTTTATATTAAGAAATAAAATAGAATAAAAAGTTATGGAAATAAATTTAAATTGAAGTTGAAATTCCTACTTTACCGAATTTTTATTTTTAGTTAAAATAGTATTTAATTTCAAAAGAGCAATGAGAATCTCAGAGATGAAACATACATGCAGAATTTAAAGTAGAACTTATATTTTTATTTAACTTTTTAAACATTTTATTTCGGCATGTTTTGATAAAAATTTAACTCCATCCACGATTATTTTTCAAAAAATTTAATTATTTTGAATGATTTCATGAAAAATAGAAATATCCTACCCATTAGAACTCTACAAAAGTAAAAACGTTCATCGATAACTAATTTTGAAATACGTTTCTTATTGTTATTAAAAAAAACCGTTAATTTAAAAAATAACATTTAGCATTTTTTTTTTTTTAAAAAAAAAAAGAAAAGAAAATCTTTAAAAATTTGATTAAAGTGTATAAATGAAAAGATTTTCCATAAAAGAGAAAAATATTTGAGCAAACTGTTACTTTTATGATAAACAGCTTCTCAACTTTGAATGTTTTTTCTTCACCTATATAGGTTATGAATTCAATTCTTCGAGCATTCTTATAAAACTGATTTTGATTTTCAATTCCCTTTGAGAATTTAAAGTAAATATACCAGTTTATTTACTAAAAGTGCATTAAAGTGAGCTGTTTTATCAGTTTTTCCAATAAGATCGGGCGTTCGAAAGGATTTCGAGACTTTTTTGTACAAGGCTATAAAACTTTATGGGATGCACTCGTAGTTAATCAAAAAATATGAAAAAAAAAAAAAAAAAAAAAAAGAATGTTTTCTTTCAAATGAAGAATATACGTTGGAAATAAGATTTATAAAATTCCAAATACCGACGGAAAAAGACAAATATCTTAAAATAAATATTGGAAAAGTAATGTCAAACCAATGTGAGATTGGAACCTCTCAAACTATTTTTCTAAATACAAATAAAGAGAAAGACAAACAAATACGAAGGAGAACGAAAGAACGAATCATCATATATTTACTATGTTATATATATTTGGCTTTGCTTAACTTTTTATTCATTTTGTTTCAATATATTTTGTAGTCGTAATAAAATGCCATTTCAGGGTATTATAATTTTTGTTAAAAATTTCGAGAGGATTTTTCATACATTTGTTTGCTTATTTAACGGTTATTTATGAGTACTATATATAAGTAAAATTGTAGCTATAAACATTTCAGTAGTTATTTTCATTCCTTCGCATAATTGAATGTACAGATACGTAAGCAAACTTCTAAGGTATACTTTGTTTTGTAACGACCAGGTATTTAACTTTCTATTTAAATTAGTTTAATTTTGAGGACTTAACTTTTAATTTATCAGATGTTTAAGTTTAATTAAGATGACAATTAATTATAGTTAGAAATGTAAGAAAATAAGTTTAAAACAAGGGAGAAAAAGAAAAGTGTTTCTCGTATTTTGCTTTTTTTTTTCTAGTATTATTTCAAAATTAAATGCTTAAATTAATTATAAAAAATATTTATTAATAATTTATATTGAAACAATTTCTTAAGAAAATTTATATTATATCTTAAATTCGATAAATTAAAAAAATTTTTTTTTTTAATTAACATTTGATAAATATTGAAAAATGCCTTTTATAATTTATAATTTTATTCAGCAGAAATAATTAATGGTATTCATTCATTAAGAAGCTAGCATATTTTTATTTTTATTTTAAAAGGCTGTTACTTTAAACGTAGTGTTTTTTCATTAATTGCTATTAAATTTTGCAATTCATTCTTTGGAATTTTTTAAAAAAAGATTAAATGACAATATATAAATTTCTGTAAAATGTAATAGTTTGCGTTTGCAAAAATATTTTTAAGAAATATCATTAAAATGAAGATTACATTATTTACATTTATAAGATGTTTGAAATGTTTCTTTTATTGAGCCTTGATTTACGGAATATTCTTGATTCGTCTTTATTTACACTAGTTATAGTGGCTTGAAATTTTATTTTTCCTCTGCTGTAATATTTATAATTTGTTCTGTACAGTTTGTCGCCAAATGAAATGATATTTAATTATGAAACTATCTATTCCTTCAAAATTAAATAACATATAACATAACTGTAAAGATTGTATCAAAAGGTCATGACAACTTTTTCTTGTCTAACGTAGTTTTTGTGTTTGTTTAGGATAAAGCGTCTTATATGGTTTGAAACACGTCCCACAAATACATGATTGTTGCGCCTGGACGCACAAAACAGTCGTAAAGGGACATGATGTCGTCTAATAAAGGACCCACATGGGTGCCGTAAAAGCACTAAAGCTGTGATCGGTTCTCTATTTTCTTAATAAAATGGTGAATTAGAACAACAGAAATGTTCGAAAATAAGCAATCTAGTATTTTTCTTTGTAATATGGCCCACGTATAAAAGTGCTGAGTGAGCAAGATGTTACGATAAATTACCGATGACGGATATGAATTATAAACCGAATAGAAAACAATATCGTCCTATAAAGAACTTTTATTAGCAATAATATCAGTAAGAAGGATATTTTTTTTATTTATTGGTGTTAATTGGATTCTTTAGGACTTTGTGATGTAGTTCAATATTTCGGAAACTTTAAGCGAATCTAAGGAGCAGTCTAAACTTTGTGAAGAAAAAGAAATCAATTAATGTGTCTACAGAAGTCACACGGGGAAGGAGGACTACACACACACCAAAAAGATGAAATAGATTCTTACTTCAACATTATATGAAATAGATGTCGGATTAAATTAATGTGAATGAGTTTAAAAATGCGTTTTTCATAATCAAAAACTCTACTCATTCTTCGTTTTGTACAGAGCTTTATTTACAGGTTTTTTTTTTAACGAAAACCAAAAAGTAAATTTCAGTGAGAGAGAGGAAGTATTTTGATTATTTTGTTTCATGTCATTTTTTGATTAAATATATGAATGTATACAATATTTGATACAATATATGAATGTGTCAGGAATGTCTGCATTCACTTCCACCTATTTCATGCCATCCAAAAGTAAATAAATTTGATTAATGAAGTGGAAAATGAAGCTAGCTTTTCGATAAGTAAGGTAATACAAAAGAGTAACAATCTATTGAAGACTTATGTGTAAAGCTACGGTTTCCTAAGAAATCGATGCCATTATCATGTGGCCAAAATATTACTGCGAATTATGTCACCAAAACGTTTGTTTGGACCTATTTGTATTCAATAGTTTTATATTATTAATACGTTTGTAATATGTCTGTATTTTATATGTATGTAAAATAATTCTTATGCTATTCCCAAACCGTCAACCCAGTTTTTATCTGTTGCGTGTTGGCAACATCCTTGTTTCGGAACAAATTGGGTTTGGCGGGAGACGCCATTAGAGGTAGTATCAATTCGCTTGTTCGCCATACAGTTTAGCTGCAGGCAGTCGTTAAAATAAATTTATATTTTATTGAAAAGTGTTTTATTTTTTTTACACACGACTGTATTTGGCTCCCCCGAGTGGACATGAACCACAAATTATCTGCTGAAAGAAAAGTTAAGTGAAATTTCTTTGTATTTTAATTTTCATTATTTACGTTTATCAATGGGTGAAGCTACCATTAAGAAAATGCAAGGTCGAGCGAAATCGGATCTCACTCGCTTTATTAACTGCTTTTCGGAACATTTAAGAAAATTCAAGTTACTTTCAAGGACTGAAAGACTTGATCATATATTTAAGGATTTTGACCATTACGATGCTATGCTACCGGAAGAACAATTGGAAATCGAGGAATTTGAAAAAAATATTTTGAAATCAATGCAAAATATCTAAGCGCTATTGACGCATTGAACAGTTCATCAATTGTGAATGTTTCTTCCATAACTCCGAGAACTGTATCATAAATGAACTATTTTGGAGACAAACCGAATTAATTCATTTACCTTGCAACACGGTCCAAGGTCAAAGTATTTCATTTCCTCTAACTGCAAAAGGTCATGATTGCGCAGCTCTGTCAGATAGCGGTTCTGAAGCTACTTTCATTTCCGAGTCATTAGTAAATAAACTGCGTATGAAAAAAAATCTAATGCTCGCATCAATGTTAAAGGGCTTGGCTCTTCTGAATCAGCTGTAACTCACGGCTGAGCTTGTTTTAATATATCTCCTAAATACGGATAAGATAAAAAAATATTTGCAGATAGATGCATTTATTTTATACAAGTTAATGTATTATTTACATACAAAGTAAGTCATTGAGAAGGATTTAAATTATTTATATTCAACCAAGCTTGTCGATTTTAAGTTTTCTATTCCAAAAAAAAGATTGATTTAGCGAATTATTTCTTTAGTTGTTTGTTGCCAGAACAAATAATTAAACCTGTTAATGTTCCAATTGCTCAGAACACAATTTTTGGTTGTGTAGTGTCGAGTAAAACGAAAATCAAAGGTATGCTTCTCACCAATTTAATTCATATCAAATCAGCTTATCCTGCGATGATATTATTGTAAATCCACACGCTTCCAGTCCTGATAACTCCAATGGTAAAAGTTTTGATTTACACTCTGCTTATAACGATGAGTCTCAGATAAGAAGACCTGCTAAACGTCGGCATCCTAATCGAGCTCTTGATTCTTCTAAGAATGAGAATAGTAGGGGCGCTGAACCTGCTCCTATACCATCATTACCTGAACGTGCTCTTTGTTTTCAGAATCCAAGGGTAATTGGGCAGTCTTCTTCACACGAGACAACTGACATGCCTGCTCAACAAAACTTTTCAAAAGGGGTCAGTGCCTCCGGTTGCCTGCTATCTTCATCTGGTGCCAGTGCATCTTGTGGCAATACATCTATTGCTGATGTACCTTTCAAACTCTGTCCTAGATTTACAACATTTGGTATTGAACAGACTGTTTCAACTACTTCTGTTGCAGCTTCGAGAAATGGAGGTGCGGCTTTTGAGAGGACTATTGATTTATTGAAACAGTTTAACTTGGAACCTGATCCAGATTGACTGCCAGAATCAAGATTGTCGAAAGGTTCTTGAGTGAATTAAAACTAAAATCTCCGTTTTAGTACCACTGTTGTTATTGTTATTACAAATGATAATATTTAATGCTTTATTTGAAAATATATCTTTTTCTAAAATAGTAAATATTATTTCTTACTTTTTAAGATTCCTTTTCAAGTGCAGATTAGGTGTCACTTCTGTATGATAATGTTCCCACTGAAACTTTGTTACCATATTTAAGTACAAAAGAAAGATAAAAAAAAAAAAAAACGCTTTACAAATTGTTATTGTTAATGTTCAATCTTTGCATTTTCATGCAGATATTGATAATTAACAATGGTTTCTTTGTTACAGCAAAAATCTATATTGCTGCATTGTCTTTTTCTAGACAAGAAAGGTATTTAAGGGGTGGGAGGTTTTCTCCTGAGCTCTCAGCTAAGTTTTATTGCTAAGCACCCAATAATAATGTGTAGTAAGCATAAATTAGTTGAATTGAATGATAAATAGTTTCATGTCATGCATCTTCATGCTAGACACAGTTTTTTAGCAAACGTTTTAAAACAAAATTATTGCATTGTGAAAGGCAAGAATCTTATTCTGATAATTGCTCATGATTGTATTGTGTGTCATAGATTTAAGGCAACGTTCAATAATCAATTAAGGGGGAATCTACCTCAATAAATGGTTATTTAAAAGATCAATTGTAAAATTGTCTTCTTTACCTTTGTATCAAGAATAATTCTTGATAGGGTGGGAGTATGCTTGGACCGATTTTTATTCAATATTTTTATTTTATTAATACATTTGTAATATGTCTGTATTTTATATGTAAATAAAATAATTCTTATGCTATTCTCATACCGTCAACTCAGTTTTTATCTGTTGCGTGTTGGCAACATCCTTGTTGTTTTGGAACGAACTGGGTTTGGCTGGAGACGCCATTAGAGGTAGTATCAATTCGTTTGTTCGCCGCACAGCTTAGCTGCAGGCAGTCGTTAAAATAAATTTATAGTTTATTGAAAAGTGTTTTATCTTTTTACACACGATTAACGTTGTTTATGCAAATGAGTGACTTGATTTCACTCTTTTGCATGAGTTCATTTAACACTCTTTTGGCAACAAAGCCATATGGTTACATAGACAACGTTTTAGTGACGCCCTCTACCGCAATATTGCGACCGCTAGATAACTGTTCCACTTTCCCAAGATACTATAGTTTTAGTGATTCGGATTGTGATGTTCCACTTGCATAACCAAAGAAAATGTGAATTCCAGTTTTTTCAAAGCTCTGAAGAAGAGCAAAGGAGGATTTTTATGCCTATTTTTAAAAGTTGGGGAAATTATTAAGGTTATTTACTTTTGAATTCTTGTCCTGATTTTATTTGTACTAAATATTGTTTATTCCTTTATGCTTTTTATTATCTTTACTTGAAAGAAGCATCATTAGTTTGTGTTTAAGTTCTTAATTGTTTTTTTTTTACCTAACAATGTTAATGTGTATTTATGTTTTTCATTTTTAAAAATTAATTGAGCATACAAGAGCATTAAAGTGTTTCGAAAAATTAAAAGAAAACAACTCCCCTTTTTTCCTTGCAGTTCTTATCTCAATTTATACGGGTTCAGTTTGCACAATTTTTCGAAGGACGTACCACGTAAATCAAAGGATATGTATAACTTAAATAGTTTATCTATCATTGTTTACGAAAAAAGGACCGACTCATCGAATGGAATGTTACCACACCCAACATTAAGAAGTATTCGAGTTATCTTGATTTCCATTTCAGAAATTCTTTTTCTTAGTAAGTAATAAAAAGTCATTTTAAAAATTCTGTTCCGTTTAGTTGTTTTTTAGAATAATTGAATAGTTCAATTACATTTATTTTAATAAAAAATGCGTTTTATTATACACAAATATAAATTATTCAGTAAAAAAATTTGAATTTGAGTGATAGTTTTTCATGTCGTCTTTAAATAATACTGGATGATATCTATATTTGTCTATACATACACAATTTGATCGCTTGTAACATACAGTTACGTCTTTCACACAATGGCTTACTGAATTAATTATACGAGTATACTTCAAGTACTTGAACTTTGATACGAATTAGAACTATAAAAAAATGAGATTGTTTTAATTTTTGGTTTTATATTGGAACTGAAATCGGTGAGTTGATAGACTGTACTATTACGAAGATTTTGGTAACGATCTCAAATACACATTTTGTTATCAGTAATTTGTGTGTATGTGTGTATTATTGGAATTTATTTCTTTCGTAACACATTCTTGTATTGCACAATACGAACGATTAATTTAATTTTATGATTTGCCTCTTTATGCGATTCCATAGAATTCGTACGGATAACTGTCCAGAATTCTTATTTTAAATCATGTAACTATCTTTCAATGAATTTCTAGAAGTGAAAAAAAAGCAATTTATTTGAATTTGGTATTTATACTATTAAGAGGAAATTTAAAAAATAAGGCGTTTCTTTTAAATATTTGATTTAAATAAGGTAAAGTATAGTATTTTCCTTTCTATCTAGAAATTTATCTTTGAAAATTTCCATCTTCCTAAAGTAGTAAATATCATTGAACGAAAAAAAAGGGGGGGGGGATTTTTAAAAGCGAATGGTTTGTCCAATAACTTGGATTAAAAAAAAAAGAAACTTAAAGAAGGTATACACGTACAGTGAGAGAAACTTTTTCAAAATAAGACCCTTTTGCCTTAATTCGCCGCTTCCATAGCCTTTTACAGTTTTCATTCGTACCCCGGAATTCGTCTACCGAAAAAGCTGTTTCATTTTAACCGCATTAATGGTACCGAAACGATGTCCTTTCAAATTTTTTTTTTTTAATCCCAGGAACCAAAATAAGTCGAAGGGTGCCAAACCTGGAATACAGGGTGGTTAGGGTAGCTGTTCTATTGGTCAGTATTTTCCGTAATGTGCTATTGGTCAGTATTTCCTCCACAATCCGCAATGGGTGACTGGGCGTGGTAGAGAATTCAAGTAACTATTTGCGATTTCCTTCATGCGGAGGATTCTAATCCTGAAGCGTTCGAGTACTTATACACAAAATTTACTATTTATTGTTTGTCACGCAAACACAAACTCCTTGTGGACCATATCTTTCACACCAAAGAAGACAAGAGCATTGGCATTTTCCGTACCAACGTAGAGTTTCTGCGGCACAAAAATACGTGTCCTAAAAATGATTTCGCCCTTGTGTAAAAGCCTAACGGATCATAGTGAAAATCTCCGTAGTGAATTTATTGAGTTTAACATAAAATTTGATGACACAACGTAGATCTATGTGTAGCATTTTCACTATCACGTTCATTTTCATCAAAATCTATACTCTCCAACGCATCAGATATCGCACGCTCCAATACCCAGTCCATCCTTTAGAAACCATCCTAATCCCATTCACATTGGCTGGATAAAATCAATCCGAATACTTACTGGGTAAACCGTGGATACAAAACGTACAGTCGGATAACGACGCGCGTGAGTTTTAAAATTGAACTTTGATAAAAACACCTAATAAGATTTGGAGGGGGAAAAAGATAATGTAAGCGCTATATAATGTCTTACCAATTTTTTTTTATTTTCGTACATTCATAGTCAAATATCACATTTTCTCTTCTTCCTATCATTGCAAGAGATCAAAATATTAATAAAGTTAGATTATCAATGTGGAAAAGAAAGTTAAAGGAACTTTAACTGTATTTCACTTAAATAAACATATTTTTAAGTCTACAAAATGTTGTTAACGATGATTTTCATTCTATGGGGAGAAAACATCAGAATTTCCTTATTAAAAAGTAATCAGATCACATGACTGGAGGAATATAAGTTGTTTCAACTTCAAGTTTGAAGGAGTCTGTAAAGCAAGATTATTAAAGTTCTGAAGTATCAAAAATGCATTTCAAGAAATTCAGAAATTCATTATAAGAACATCAAACACTAGTCGCTATTCTTCAACCGAGGCAAGAACTTTTTAATACTTTAGCCCAAAACATCTCCCATTGAACATTTGGTCCGTTTTTTGATGGTACTCTGAACATCACGAGCGGTCGAAACCTTTTTCCACTCATAAATTACTTCAGAGATATGAAAATATGAATTTTTGAAGGTGCCAGATCGGAGCTGTGAGAGGGATGATCATTGATGTCCTAGGCGAAGGAGTCTAAAAGTTGCTAGCTGGGACGAGCACTGCCATGTAACAAACAAATTATCTTCATTCATAATTTTTTGTTTTGTTTTTTGGCTTGTATCACCTTCCATAATTCTTAGAGTTGCTCAGCACCATTCAGTATTGACTGCTTACACAGGGGCAAAAGTTAATTGGAGAGAATTCCTTTACGGTCCTAAAAGTCAGAGGCTATTATTTTTTGGGCCGAAACAATGGTTTTGAATGCTTCTTCTAGCTTTATATTTATGATATTACTAGTACACATTACTACGATTCATGCCACCATCCTCGTAAGCAGCTTTTATTTCTTTAAAAAAACTGAAACGGCGCATTTCTCTTCGCGAGAAGGTACCGGATTACTGTGTACATCTTACAGCTGGTAGAACTCAGAATCCAGACACTCATTTCAACACGGTAATGGAAAGAGTGTTTTCAACTGACTGAGACAAACAAGAATGCATTCCTTTCCCAAGAATTAGATCTTGAGCACACTGTAGCCAATTTTGTGGAAAAATTTCTCTTTGAGCGTCACAGGCTTAGTATTCTTACTCTATGGATATCCCTCATATTTTCTTAAGATATTATTCAACCATTTTAAATTATTTTTTTTATCACTGTTTCATTTAATTCAAAAAAGTAAAAGAAAGTTCATTCCTCGAGCTTTGAGAAGGACGGCGACAAAGTCAAAAAATAGTGATTGTTGTACATGCATGAATTTGTATATAAATTTTCATAAACTATAATTTCCATTTTTAATTGAGTAATTTTACTTTCTGGATAAACCTCGTATTTATCCTAAAGACAGAGATTGAGGGACATTAGATGGATTTATAGATTGATTTTTTTTCACGTCGCACTGATAAGCAACACGAGGGCTATTGGCGACGGACCTCGTAATTTTGAACCACGGTCAAGTGATAAGGACGACACCTTAGCGGGCTTTTCCTTCTCCAAATTTCCACGTCATGCCCACGGAAGCGCTAGGAACAGCTTCAACATGCATTAGCCTCACCGAAACAACGAATCTTGAGTGACATCAGGACTAGAATCCACGACTCGACGGAAACATCGCCGGCCACGAAGTTTAGAGGACAGTGACCATAACCACTATGCTACCGTGGTCACGCTACCGAGAAGTACTTTCGATTAATAATAGATGTTTTGCAAACGGAGACAATTATATGTTAATTATATTGAATATATATGCGTGAACGGAAGAAAAATCTGATAATAATATAATCTATTTTTCATAGACTTTACGTAAAAAGTACTATGCCACATTTGCATTCCACATTAATTCATCTACATATTAATGTTGAATACTGAGGCAACACTGCATTTAAACATGGAAATTAATTTCAAACATGTATTACCAAAATGAAACATTTAATAATTACATTTTTTCAGGGTGCTTAGCAATCTCTTTAAAAACATTCGATAAACATTGAAATATCCTACGTATAAAAAACCGGTTATTTGGCGATTGTATATTTTATAAGTAATTAAGTGAATTTTTTTATAAAGTAAAAAAGATAATAATTTCTAATTTAATAAAACTTCAATCAACACACCAAATTATAACTTTTTCTTTTAAATTTTTCATTGGATATATGTAATCTAACAGATGTAGTTATTATTATTTATAATACTGTTATTTCTGTTATTTCATGTTATCAAAAACGCTTCTTAATTTTTAAAAAAGTACAGTAGTTTGATTTACACTTCCGTCCATAAATTTAGGATAACGCCAGCTTCGGCAAATACAAGTTCAGAAACAAAACAAACGTGACTTATTCATAAAGTCTATTTATTAAGCAAAAGATAAAGAACCAAATAGATGGTGTATGTATGATACCATTCATTAGAGTTTTGCTAGCTGAAGCAATTACAAAAAATATCTCCCTTACAAAAACTTACCATTACATGATTGATACCTTGTATGTCTCCCACATGGTGAAATACGGTCTGTACAACGCCAATGCATGCAGAGTGTCAAATTATCAAGCTGATCTTTAGGAAGATTACTCCACTCAGCAAGCAATGCTCTCCGAAGTTCTAGTACACAAGTGGGAAGGCTACAACTCATCAGTCAAGCATATCCCACACATGCTTTATCTGATTCAAGTCAGGTGAGAATGCTGGCCATTCCATACGGGTGATATCCTCAGATTGAAAGCATTCGTTTACAATGTTTCCATGGTGATGAGGGCATTGTCATCCATAAGCCCAAATTCTGAGCACATGACGTCCCTAAACAAGCATACACGTTGTTCCACAATGATGTCCCGATAAATTTGGGCTGTCATGGTTCCGATTTAAGCATGTAATACTGTTCTGGAATCCAGCACAATTCCACTCCAAACGAGCAATTCTGCACCACCGTAACAGTTTCGTTCCATTATGTTGTCTTGGTGGTAGCGTACCTGGCGTTCTCCATATGAAAGTTCAATGTGAATCAGACTGCAAGCTAAACCTGGACTCGTCGGAAAACATTACACAAGCCCACTGTGATGACATTCATATAGGAAGTTTTTTACTCCAAACTAACCGCTGGCGACAGTGAGTTGCCGTGAGCGAATTATATCTGACAGACCTACGAGCACATAGACCAATATGCCACAAACGTCTGTACACGGTTTACCTTCAAATTGTCAAACCCGTGACTGAAGATAGCCGACGAAAAAGGTCCGATGCTGTGCTCCGTCTACTTCTTTTTGAAGTTACTCCCAAATACCAATCGTCCTTTGGCGTTGTAACTCGGAGGCGAATTGTACTGTAACGTCATCTGACATTTCTATTATTTGGAAATTGTTGCCAAAGCCTAGAGATGACACTTAGGGTGATTCCATGTTCCTCGGAAACATCCATCGCCCAAATTCCCACACACCAAGAGGAGTATGCCCACATTCCAGACGGCTGACGATTTTACCCCTCGAAAAATCATCTGCATGCGTTCTTTATGTTATAATTATTCTGTTGTGGCGCTGAGACATTTACAGAATGCTTGAGAACAACTTTGCAACCATTCCTTATATTCGCCTCTCTTACACTCTGGTCATTTGATGGCTTCCTGTAATTTGAATATTATTTTTGGATGGTGTGTACGATAATTCTACAGGTGAAATTTTTTTTAGAGTTTGATTTACGCGTGATTCTGAATTATGCTTAATTTATGGATATGAGTGTAAATTAGAGATTGGGAAATTTTTCTGATTGAAGAGTTGAATCTCGATTTTTTTTAAAATCTGAATAAAATATAGTCCTCAAACTGACTTTGGAGTTTAGATATTTTCCAATAAATACACGAGAAAACATAATTATGAGTTCTAAAAGGGAGCACAGCTCGGTATACGTTAATATAATAAAGAATAATAGATGAAATAAATTTTAATAATTTTAACTTTTTATTTCCCCCTAAATTTAAGCATTTACTTTTTCCGAATAAATCTAATTATTTTTTTAAACATAAACAGTTCTCAAAAAATATTAACGAATGTCATTTTTACAGACTTGTATGAGTAATCTTATTTCAGCAAAAACTAAAATCATTTTATTTTAAAATAGTCTTTTTAAAAGAAAATCAACGTATAATCCTCTGCAGTTCAAATGGCAAATAAAACTCATCTAGAATAAAACTTCTCAGTCAGTTTCCATTAGATATGACACCACTTGAAAGCAAGCCAAAATATCTAAAAATGAAAGTAATCTAGAACTTACGTCTATTTTTTCATTTTATTTTAAAGTAATTATGACACTGAGCGAATAAAAACATCATCGAAAATTCCCTAATATGATAAAAAGCGGAAAGAAGAAAATAAATCTTGGCTATCTTTGTACTCCGGGAGTGACCATCAGTAAAAAATCGCATCCGGGGGGAAAAAAAACAAGGGAGCGAGCGCCAAGTAAGAGAAATAGGAGAAGGCAGTAGTTCTTCGGAATTAAGTCGCAATAAATCCTTAAGTCGTGGCACAGCGGGCGTTGGGTGGATATGTTTTTCTTCCTAGTCCCGAGGCTGCTAAAGGGTAATCTTTGTAGAAAGAAGAAGGGTTCCGTCCCTAATCCGAGATTGGTTTACTCTTCAACTCGACTTGTCTGGAAACCTTATTGCGTCGGCATCTACTAAAGGGCTATCTAAAAATTTAGATTTGTTCCCCTTAGGTTATACTTAACGGTATTTAATCTACCGATAGACATGCTAAGACTTTAAAGTAGAATTTGATGCGTATATTTCAGACTCACAAATTCCGAAAAATTCTTGTGCTTGAAGACAGATGGCGTTGCTAAGGCAAGTTGGAGTTATCACTGTGTGCTGCCATCTGTTAAACGGGGCCGAAACAAATTTGATACAGATTCATAGATTAATTTAGAAATTTCAGGTTATCAAAACGAATCTCATTGCCATTTTCTGATATTGAATTATACTTTGCTGATTTGGCTGCAATTTGCTAGCAAAATCAAATTTTAACTGTTGCCACTATTGCTTATGGTGGAAAACAAGGGAGTGCCGTTTCGAAATTGTATCTGGAACTATTTAAGCAAGATTTGAAGGATTTCTTACGTGAGTTGTCACCTTTGATGAGATCTGACTTCATCATTATTTAATTGAAACCAAGTAATTATCGAAACAATGGGCTCCTTGCGGTTAATCTGCTTCAAAGATGAAGAATAACATTCAGATGAAGAATAACATTCATAACATTCAGTCGGGAATATTATGGTGGTGACTTTTAAGGAAACATAGGGGGGGGGGAAGAAAAATTAACAGTTAGTTACCGAGAGTGAATTATAGAATCACTTCAACAAAATAAATTGAAAGAGACACGGTACCATTTCCCATTAATATTGTCTATGCACATGTACTTTCTCTCTCTCTCTCACACACGCATATATATATATTACTGTAAATTGTTTTCAATATATTTTTTATAATTATTAATTATTTTTCTCGGTATAAAGAATTTATATAAAAATCTATTTTTTAATTGGTAGGATAAATGAATTTAAGAAAATATTATTTTAGTTGCTTAAAATCATTCAATCAAATGTAGCTCAAATGTTAAAAGCTATCTTGAAAAAAGTATTATACTGCCATATTGGAAATAACATATAAGAACATCATGTACTTGTTCATGGAGGTAAATTTTTTCTCTTTTTAAGTTAAAATTTTTTAATAATGTGTATAAATATGTGCAGATTATTTTTAATAGATTAGGTGAATTTGATTTGGTTTAAATGAATTTTCTTCTTTTGTTCATGCCTTCTTTTTCGTTCGGTTGAATTACTGTTTTGAATTGGAATTTATGCTTATTTTTGGTTTCATGCCAATATGTTATAGTGTATTCACTGTGATGGTTGGATACGTTAATTCCAGAATAAAAATGCTGTTCTAAGTCCCGAATCTGCTACAATAATAGAATTGCACTATCTCCTTTTTTAATTTAATTTCTTAATTCTTTTTTCTTGAGATATGCTTTTGTTTTTGTAGGTCTTGGTGAAATTTTATGAATTGAACTTTGTTGTATTAAATTTTAATTATTTAAATGTTTATTACTTATTCTTAAATATTCTGTACTATTACATTAATTTTCAGCAATTTAATGAATTTTATTCATTATAGTACTCCGCATGCTTTAAATCCTAGATAACCTAATTTCTATTTTAATGTCTCGTTTTTACTATACGCTTATTTCAATTTTGCGTTATTTGCTATATAGTTTTATTATTTATTAGTTTTGATTTTGTAGTTTTTTTTTTTTATCAAGCTTTAATTTGTAATTTATTATGAATTTATATATAAGTTGAAATTTATGTATATTTAATACAAATAGTTACACACACACACACGCACGCACGCACGCACACACACACACATACACACATACACACACACACACACACATATATATATATATATATAATTCATACATTTTAATTTATGTATAGCTTAACGAAAACACACAAAAAATAACCGTGCGAATTAAACAAATGTAGTTGAAATATTGATTACGTAAAATAAATGTAATTGTGTGAGATAAATTAAGATTTAAAATAATTAATATAGTTTTTAATTCGTTTTAAATTCTGGTCTTAGACTGAGTTCTAATTATTATAAAGTCTTTTAGAATGCCCTTATCATGTTCATTTTTTGTAGATTTTCCAGTTATTGAATATGCTCCCTTGAATTCCATTTTTCACATATGTATATCTAGTGTATAGTATTTTTTTTACGCATAACTTACTTTTTAACAGACTTTTCATCTCCTTTATAAGTGGTATGCTGCCTACCACCTAGCATCCAAAATATTTTTGGTAGACCTTTCTTTAAACCATCTTTCAATATGCAATGAATGAATAGCTTACATGAATTAGCGTTTACATATGAATATACGAAGTGGTAGTAAAGGGAGCTTTTTAAATGACACGAATGTTCAAAATTACTTATGATCAATCTAATGTGGGAAACAGGGAAGAAAGGGTGCGGGGGAACCTCTCCTCATAGATAAGCAAGCACGCCATAATTTGTTAACATGACCATACCTTTTCAGCAAGTCTTTTTTCTAACAAGATTTTAAATAAATTTCTATGTTTATGAAACATTTAAAATAAATTTAGAACTGTTCAAAAAACACATTGAATGTTTTTCCTCGTTTTCAAAATAAGATCGGCCACTTAAAGTAATTAGACTAAGCAGCAATGCAGTTTGTTTCATAATGATGCAGATTTTTAAAAAAAATTTTGGACATAATTAAGACTGTCTTCAACTAGAAATAAATATGAAAACATTAACCCCTACTTGTATTGTGATATAAAAAGGTCAAAATAATTTAAATTCAAATAGTCACAGCAAAAACTCTGATGAAAGCAATCGGAGATTATTTTTTATAACAAAAACCGCAGATAAAAAAAAACTGTTGACAAATAAATGATTCAATGTTTTTTGATAAATAATAAAACACAGTAAACTATGCTTGAAACAAGGAATAGTTAAATTTTTTTTCTTCATATTCTGAAAAATGCTCAATTCCTGTGTGTCATTAAAAAAAAGAACAAAAAGTTGTCATTTTTTTGGATAAAAATGTTTTAGTAAGGGATATGATTTTTATTGTGCAACTGTATCACAAATCCATGAAGCGCAGGATCAATTAAGTGATCCAGTATTGGGTAGAATATTATCTTGAATCCCCCTCCCCCATAGAAGGGAGCTTTTAAAATGCCGAATTGTTCCTCGGAGATCTATGTCATATATAGAACATCCCAAAAATGTTCGATTAAGTTGTTCTATGCAGGTGAATCCATTAAAAGGATTTCTTCCCCTGAAGAAACATCGGACACTAGCCATATACACTATGGTCATGTTGTGACTTAATTCTGTTATTTGTTTTGTCTGTTACCTTAAGTGTTACTTGAATCTCAAACTTAAATATTAACTTAAATTCAAGTACAGATAAAATTATTGAAATAATAAATTATGTTTTAAAGTAGAGTTTGTTAAATCTCCAAAAAAGGGAATGCTCTCAACAAGTATTAAGTTCTTTGCCGCGAGTACTTACAATTTCTATTATAAAACAAAAAACACGCGCTTGCCAGAATATGATGCGAGAAAATCCTTCAAATATTGGGATCCTAGTCTCAGAAATCTCTTAGATACGCAAAAAAACTCCCGCTCACTTCACACTGACACTCTTCCCATCACCGTAAACTTATTTCTATTCAATTCTCATATGCTTGTATATAATTTGATTATATCTATTCATTCCACTTCTGAAGTTTATTTAATTTTCATAACCACTTTTCGTTTGATTAAAGAGAAGGCGGTAATTTTAATAAAAAGTCATAAAATAAAATACCCAAATATTAGTTTTAGAAAATTTTGCGAGTAGTCCATTTTACAATGGAGGATTTATTTCTATGGGGAGAAACTCATTTCTTTCCGCATCTCAAAACTTTTGAGAATGTCTTTTTTATATTGCTGCACAATCAGTGATCCTTACCTGGTTATTTACAAAGTACCTTTATTCTGAGGATCACTTTCTATTCAGAATATAAGCCATCTAAGGTGAAGTTATAAGCCAAACAGAAACAGTGGCAACGATGGCCGAACTGTACGGCAGCTAGCTCAGGGCCGGCCTTTTTTCCAACGAGTCGAGGGCTCGAGTCCTGATTCCTCAAGAGATTTGTTGTACAGTGGTGCTGATGCATGTTAAATGTGTCGAGATCTAAGTATTCCCATTGGTATGGCGTAGAAGTTTGGAGAGGGGGATAGCAGTTCAGGTGTCATCATCATCACTTGACCGTGGTTCAGAATTACGAGGTCTGCAGCCAATAGCTCTCGTATTTCTTTTTTTATTGCGGTGTTAATAATCAATCAATCAACTAAACAGAGACTTGTTGGTGAAGATAAAGTTGATTATTCAAATTTTACTCTAATGAAATGTTCCTATGTCCACCTTCAGCTAAAAGAAAAAATGACTGCCTTTAAGGAAACACAAACTATAGGTATGCGAACATGCAATCTAACGAGATGGAATCGGTTTTGAACAGGGTCACTTACCACTCTGGTGCCAATACTCTTTTGAAGATGTTAAAGTTAAATACTTTCAAAATTCGATTATTTCTGACCATTGGAGTAGGATCACACATCGTTATTTTTTTTTTTTTTTTTTGTAGCCTGTTAAAGAATTGTTAAAATATTTGTCGAAAAAGAGCGTGAAAAAGTTTGTAATTAGTTAGTCTCTGAACGACTGATGGTCATCTTGGAAACCCTTTGGGTTATGCCATCTTTATCAGTTATACCCTTTATTCCAGCTGATTTTTTTATCTTTTACAACAAAAAGAAAGGTACAGAATACTTTTCATTCCAAAACGTATAGTTCTGAATGCCACACACAAAAGTACTATATTTCTAAACACTTTTGTCTTTTCTTCAAGTATTTTATTTATGTATGCTAAAAAGGTAGTTTATTGTATGTGTTTTTCATACCGAACTAACAATATCATCAATCACAATATCAAATGGAGATCCTAACTATTTTTCATTGAAAATCCTTAAATTTTTGAAACATTCTATAAATATATTCTCACTTAGCCCAAAAAATTACAAAAAAATTCGTTTGTTTATATATGTTACAGGAGGTGAAATTTCACGCATGTCTTATACAGTCAAAAAAATGGATTAATTGAGGTAAATATGAAAAGGGCTATAAATGGGATACATTTGTATGCAAAATATAATATTAACATTCGATCTTTTTTCCATCCGAAGAAGCATTCTAATTGTGTGTTTTATGTTTTACTATTAATTATTCTGATTTATTGATTAATCGTATGTTAATGTCTTCCTTCGAAGCAGCTAATTGTTGTTCTAATTTCTTCCTTAGACCATTCGCTCTGTGGGCTCTTTATTTTAATGCATGCTTATTAATTATTTCAGACAGAACTTTATGATTGATTGTTGGGGTTGACTTAGTATCTAGAAGCAACACGAAGGCTGTTGTCATCAGATCGCATAATTTTGAACATGGTTAAAGTGACGAGGCCAATATCCAAGTTGGCACTTCCCTCTCCAAACTTCCACACTACGTCAACGCGAAGACTTGGATTTCTACAAATTTAACGTGTGTCAATTCCGTTACAAAGCGGGTCTTTACAGGCATCATAATTAGACGAAAACAATGCCGGCCGCGAGTTAGCGATTACATGTTTACCTTATTTTAACATTAAACAAAAAAGCCTAAAGAAGACAGAACTGAAATTCCAAAGATGGGATTTTAAAAATAAAAATTTTTGGTAACTTTCTACATTTAGGTTAGATATTAAAAACTTGAAAAAATCATGTTAAATGTGCCGAAAGTTTAAATTATCTTATGTTGAGTTACATTGAACACCGTTTAGAAATAGGAAATATAAGAAAATTATTCTTTTAACCGAATAGTTCTTTTATTATTCTTTTATGTTTCTGTTCTTCTTAAAACAGTTGTTCTTAAATATGATATTTTGCTCAACAGTTCTTAAGTAATTTTATTTTGAATTCTGGAATAATAAACGTATATAAATATATATAATTTAAATTCTTTTACACACTTGAAAGCAGACACTTAAAAGAATTCAGTATCAATGAAATATATATATTTTCTCAGTTTTATCCATTCATACAGAAAACAAAACATTTCAATAAAAATATGTTTAAAATTTAATGTATTGCATAATATACAGTTTTTGAAGGTATTTGTTAAAATGAAATTGTACATAAACAGTCATTAGTGTTCTAAATGTTTTAAAGTATATTTCTTAAGAAGTCAGAGTATAAAAAACTATCCATTGGATTGTATCTTTTATGGGTAAAACATTTTTGCTTTCTATGTGTTTTATCATATTTGCATTAATAATAATTTAAATATAAATTTAAATGTTTTGAAAAATATCCCTCATATAATACACATCATAAATAACATATATTTATACATTTTTAAATACAAATAATGTATAAATTGATAAGTATGTCTATTGATTAATCTTTTATGTAAATACCCACCAATGACAGTATCACTCTGAATTTTTCAGGGTGCTTCAAAATACATTTTTTTTCAATTTTTATTTTTATTTTTTGGGGATACTTTTTAGCACCAACCCACACCTTTTTTCACCATGCTCCTTGTTTTCATGCACATGCACTTATTTTTCCGAAATTTTTCTACTAAAAAGACATGCATTTAAAAAAATTTTCTAAGACAATTTGGTTTTTTAAAAATGGCAGTAAGCAATAGAATCAAATTAATTTTTTCTCTAGAATGAATTTTAGTATGCTGAAACTATGGTTCATAATGATGTCCACCTCGAAAAGAATTTTTTTGAAATTTGCTTCAGAATTTTTAAGATTTGATATTGAAGTGACCGACTAACAAAATTTGTCTGCATATAGCATAGCTCTGGAGCTTTTAAAGTCACGTGACGTCATGATCCATATTACTTATTGTAATTTATACGTAAAGGTGGTTTTCTTTGGAGATCCTTATATTTATTCATTGTTTGTTTTTTGTAGCAAAACTACTATTTTTTCCCTGTGAAGTGTTCCTTTAAAAAGTAAATTATAGTTTTAGCAACATGGTTTATGTGTTCTGTTTTATTTTCATCAAACGCTGCCGTTTATTCAGCAGAAAACTAGAGATTACAAAATTACTATAAGAACAAACATGAAGATTTGTGGAAAGTATTATAAATAGTAATACCGAAGAATACCTTTTTACAAGCTGTGTTCAGGGTCAGCAGTGCTGAAAAGGTATACCACTTTGCTTAAAATTGAAAGGCATTAAATATCGTTTATCAAGAAACCTAAGATTAATATTAATACTATTTCTGCACAGTTTAATGTTTTAATTATTTATTACTTGTGGAGCTAAACCGTTATTTTTTAGTGGATATTTTGTACCGTTTAATTAACTTCTTAGAATCTTCGATGGCTTCGTTAAGAGATAAATTTGTACTATATTAATAAAATAAAAAGTTTTACAAATTTTCAGATATGTTGATTTTCACTTTTTTGGATGTGGGTTCTTATTAAATGTATTTTGTGTTGATTAGCTGAATTGTTGAGTGCTTAAATTCACCCCTACGAAGAGCGGATTCTTCAGCTAGTATGTAATAATTATTACATTGCTGTTTTTAATAAAAATAACATTTGAATGACTAATAACAAAACTAGTTTAACATATTTTTATTCTTAGCTTTTAATATTCTCAACATACATAGTACAAGAAATTCGAATGCAAAAATCTAAAGTTTTACAATACTAAATAACATGGATAATATAAATACATAGTTGGCTGAAACTAGATAGATCTATTTTTAAATAGGAATATAATTTGATAAATACACAATACATTGATGTCAGTGTTCAGTAGCTCAGTATTTTCAAAAATGTAATACAAGAACATGGGTCAAATAACAGCGCTGACACACTTCAATAAGAGGACATTAAAAATGTTTATTATTTTACTCAGAACTTCTTTTGACTCCTCCCTCGTTGGAGTCTAGGGATACATTGAATACACTCACCTGAAAATGCTAGAGTACACTTTACGCTTACATACATATGCATTGAACAGCCAGAACTATAGGAAAATCTACAGAACAAAGAGGAATAGACTACTAGGAACCAAAAACGAAAGACTGATAATAATTATATGTAAAGAAGAAAGGAACGGTCGCATTTCGTAAAGAATTATTGTGCGATGAACTATACAATAAAAGAAAGTTCGGGGTGAACAGAGAAGTGTTTGGGGAGTTTTTTTTATCGATGGAATAACGAAAAAAATAGTTTATATTCCTTAATATTTTTATTAAGAAGTTAAACAGAAAGAACAGGTTTCTGTCGAAATCGAGAATAGTTTTCTCATTTTTTTCAGATGAGTCTGTTTTTTAGTTTCCAATTAACCTAGAAATATTTCTAAATGTCAAAATTTCGAATAGTAAGAAATTTAATTTAAAAATAAATAGTAGAAGGGTTTTCCGTGACACTGAGACTAAAACCTATTTATAATAAGTAACTGGTCACTGATCACTATTTCTTATCATAAATATGATTTTTGAAAAACAAAAATGATGTTCGTCGGAATAAAGATTTAAAATTTATAATATATATTACAAGAAGTGAGAATGCTTAGATTATTGCAATTGATATAAAAGCATGGCAAAGCTACTAACAATCAAATTCTTGGAAAGTTAAGTCTATGATACATCTGTTTTAGAGAACTGAATTTCATTCGAAATATTAATTACGATATGCTACAAGTTTTACGAGCAAACGGAAACTAATTATTTTACGGAACAACCGAAAGCTTAATAGTTTTAATTTATCTTCTTTGGGATGAGTAATTGGTTATTTGAAACAAATAATTTTTCTAATGTTTATTACCCTTAAACATAGTTCTTTTTATTATCCATTCTCAGAGGCTTAGATGAGGGCATAAAATTCATTACACGAAACAGGCTGTATTTCATCCCAATGAGCTGCATTATGTGTGTGTGTGTTTATCAAAGATGATACTTTTCATATGTACCATTACAAGCTTGTTTCTTTGAATATTAATGAACCAGTGATGTATACTTGTGCTAGAAACTAATTTATGATACGAGAAGTAATAAAGATAGAATAATCATTTGTGTTGGAAAGACTGGAAAAAGCAATTTTTTTCGCATTTCTTTGATTCAATGTTTACATCAGAAAGTTCATTAATCCTTGAAGAAAAATTTTACTCTGATTGTCAAATGTTATATGAACCTCATTTCCGTCATCACAAAAATTACGATTTTCTTAACAAAAATTTTACGCGACTCGTGTTTTCTTACATCGAGAAGGGGGATAGAGTTTTTGGTGATCTTCGTTGCCACTGCTTTTTCGAATCTTGGTCTAGTGGGTCCAGAGAAAAAGTTCTTCGGTCGTCTTCAGTTGTGCCTTTACCAACCAGACTGAAAAAGACGTCTCACCCTGGCTAGTTAGTAAGGCGTTTTAACTTTTGGCGTTGTTTTTAAAGATAGTTGTTGTATAATCCCCCTCCAGTTTCCCGTGATGATACGAAGAGAAACGCTGGTATTTGTAGCGAAGGTTGCTTTTTTCATCCATTACTGCATTTGATATACATTCTCTCCCTGTTGAATTGAATTTTGAATGGAACAGTTTTTTTTTTTCATTTGATGTCGTTAGCTGTCTCTTGTTGAGTGGCGGGTCCCGTCGACACGTGCGACAGAACTGGAATATCATTAGTCGTGATTTATATACGGTTGTCATACTTAGACATACAGAGGCAAGTGTTTTGTGTCGGGGGTATATGCAATTAGTAGTCATAGTCTGTGCAGGCATCTAGTGTTTATGTCCTAAGTCACTTCTTTGGCGAGTGATGGTTTTTCGACCCTGTAGAGAGGGAAACGTTGTTGACCTTGGTTGCACTTGCTGTTTCAAACTCTAGTTCAGTGGGCTCGAAAAAAAGTTGACCGGTAGCTTTTTGCTGTGCTTTTACCAACCAGACTTAAAAATACATCTCATTCATGCTAGTTAGTAAAACGTTTTAACTTCTGGCTTTGTTGCTGAAGAGAGTTGCTGCAATCTATTCAAATTTGTAGAAATATATAAAATACAGCTTCAAGCTGTTTTTATAAATGTTTCACTTCTGGAACGGGAATAAAAAAAGGAAAGCGAATTCATCTTAAATATATGTATATTTTCAGGAATAAAAATAATGTTGAGTTGTTTTGATTTGTTTTCCAATGAATCCTAAAAATGCGTCCCCTTCCAATTATTGGAAAACGTGTCAAACGAGCACGTTCACTTTTGCGCGTACCACCGGTGTCTCGTACTCGAATGATTCATCAGATGGTGCGTATCACCAACAATTTAATTTATTTAGCACCCAGAGAAAAATTCCATATAGTTGAAAATTAAGATAATGGAAACTTAACTTAAATGGACTTAAAATTAGAATTTTTTGTATTTCATCTCAATACTATAAACATAGACTTATATATCAAATTCCGAAATATGAACATAACAAAAAAAATACAGGGCAGCAAAGAATATCATTGTTTAAAATTTATTTTTCATTTTAGTTTGGCTCCGTTTGATAAAGCAAAGCGCTCTTAGTGAGTGATGGTGGTGTATAATGACGCAATAACCAGTTGTGGCTATTCTGCTCCAAACAAGGTGTAATTGTGATTGACCGTTTGAAAAAATGGGAAAATAGATAAAAATTAGTAATCAAGAAGCTTCAAAAGTAGAGAAGGATCGCTTAAGTACCCCGGGGATAATTCACCCGAGCTCACCAAAGATAATAAGCCCCATGGGGAAGAAAAATATCAACGAGGTGTCTCGGGGTCATGGTGCTCCTACTGGCCGAAAGAAGGCAAGCCACTGAAGGGAAAGCGCTCTTAGAGTAACTTTATACAGAAGCTAAAGATTAATCGTAGCGCCGACGTGAACAAGTTAAAGGAATTTCTTAGAATTAAGAATAACCCTTAACGAATATGTGTGTAGTGTGTGATTGGTTATTAAAATAATATATTTCGACAGTCAAGATGTTATGGTTAAATCATTACAGTGTGTGTATAATAATAAAACTTAAAAAAAAAGTGTGAGCCAGTATTAAATGATAGAAAGTTAAAAAGGAATGCATGAAGAACAAAGTTACAATCCTTTATTATTGTGTTAATTTTTGATATCCCTCGATATAGGAAATTTTTCAAGACAGTCCTTTAGCAAAGGGATTCCAGGATAAGTATGTTTACATCCTCCAATAATTTGTGGTCGCTGTAGCCTAGTGATCACGGTCGCGAACTCGAAGTCGGCGTTTGCTTCGTCGAGTCGTCGCACCATGTTGGTGGGGTGGGGAAGTTAAGAGAGGGAGGTTCCAGCTCAGGTATCATCTTCTTCATTTGACCGAGGCTCAAAATTACGAGGCCCATCATCAGAAGCTTTCGCATTTCTTCTCAGCGCTACGTTAATAAACATTCAATTTATAAAATCCAATTATTTGTCTGTTGGAATATGCTCGACAATCATCTTCATTTCAAGAACGTAAAATGTGTAATGATTCAAGTTCTTTCCCTTTTCCTACGTTTACTTCGTAGTTTCCACTTTATTCGAAAATCTCTTCTCAATAGAATAAATAAGCGCTTTACAAATTTGGAATTATTTCAGTAGATTTATATTTTTTTCTTGATATATTTTTTGTATACTGAAAATAAACATCAACTGCACAAATCTACAACTTCTTAAAGGCCTTTCGGTGACAGCTTGCAGCAATCACTGACGTTTTATCCCGGGAGCTGTAACTAACGGTGCGTACCTAATTTGCATTACAAAAAAAAATCATTTACGTATATAAGAGATAACACATATGTCTTTATAGAAGTAAAACTACGATATTACACCTTCAAATAAAAGACCCAGGCAAATCCTCTCCGACTCCCATAACCCACCTTAATTTTGATTTAACTTTTTTATTCCATTTTATTATCTACTTAAATTTACTATGAAAATATCTTTTTTCTTTCCCCCTGGTGGTAATCCCTCCCACCCTATATATATTCAGTTAAACTCCATTGAGGGCAGCCAATAGCAGCATCAGTGTACTCCACCTCTCAGCCAATAGCAGCATCAGTGTACTCCACCTCTCAGCCAATAGCAGCATCAGTGTACTCCACCTCTCAGCCAATAGCAATTCAAGCATCCGTCTGCACTTCAAGAATCAAGTAACTTCCTCCAAGTAGTTCTACCCACCATTCTACCAAGAAGAGACACCTTTTCCTCTACCAGGTGTCACTAGTGATACTGGTGCATCAACTCATCTTTCTGCCTTTAATCAACGTTCTACTGCTCCTAATTGTTCAAAAAATTTTCTGCATATTTTCTAGACTCAACTCCATAGAATGCAAACTTCATTTTGGCAAAGAAACCTTTTATTCACAAGATTCGGGATAGAAGAGCGCTCTGCGCTCTAGGCGCCCGACGATAATCAACGTCTTTATAGCGGAGAATTCCAAATGTTAAGGGTTAATGCCAAATTTATCTTTGAAAACTGATACATCGAGATTTTAAAAATTGGCTTCCATCTGATTGGTTGGTTAATATTGTTGGGGCAAGGGTCATATTTAACTAAGATGGGCCAAATCCTCGTTATTTTATGAAAAATGATATGCGGAATCTTGACAATCGACGTTGTTTTCGTTGAGTAATAGGTTCGAACCCTGATGCATCTAAAGACCCGCCTTTTAGACGGGGCTGAAACACATCATATCTGTTGAAGATCAAAGTTCTCCTGTTAATATAATGTGGAAGCTTACAGAAGGAGTTGCCAGCTTATGTGTCATCTTCGTCACTTGACCGAGATTAAAATTTAGGTGATCCGTCGCCAGTAGCTCTTGTATTGCTTCTCAGTGTGACGTTAATAAGAATCACAATCGCATAGTTAGAATTTTGTAGAATTGCTTTTTTAAATCATATTTCAATAATAAATAAAACAAGGTTTAATTCTTGTCTTATATTTCCTGTTCAGAGCAATTTTCCTCGTAAAATTTTTAGCAGATATGTATTTGAAAAAAAAAGATCCCATTAAGACTAATGAACATTTCTCAAATTCAATGTATGTTCCATAAATATGCTTCCATTGCATTAGTTGTACATATAAAATATTTTGCTTTTTGTCCAAACGCTTAATAAATGATAGTGTATTAAAAATGAACAATTTGTCAGATTTTTCGTTTTTTTTAATTTTAGATCCGGAACTCTTATTGTATTTAACACCAATACAAAAGTCGCGGTTGTAGAGTATGACTTTTTACTTTGAAATGATTCAGCTCTGAAATAAATTTTTATTTTTTAGAGCGTAAGCAGTTATCTTAATGTATTACCACTATTGCACGTTGGCTCCACCCTCAAATGGTGGATTTCTCTAACTTGCGAATACAGAAATTGGTTTCATGGTATGCTTGCATCAATTCGGGTGGTTCTTATGTTGGGAGATAGATGATAGATTACTACATCAGTTTCAAGAAATATTTCTAGGTAATTATGTCTTGTATCACTTTAAAGTCTGAAAGAATCTTACTTTCTAGACGAACCATAAGTAAAAGAAGTCAGATGAGTTCGTAACCGCAGTTCTAAAACTAGAAAACTATAACAGTAGGAAAACGAGAGATAAATAGCGTTGAATAAAGTTAAGTAACTGGTTATTATAGCTGTGGAAAATATGTCTTGAAATTTCTGCGATATTAAGAATGTCCTGTGCTATTGTATATAATGCTATCGTGAAGTGGAAATATGCAGGAGCTATAAGAGTGCAATCACTATCTGGTAGATCATGTCGTTAGTTGGCAGGGATCATAGAACTCTTCAGATTTCTACTGTACATAGTCTTACAGACTTCTACGGTTGTACGAATCATGAAAGCCAATCATACCGATTCTGTCAAAAAAAAATTAGTCAGGTAATTTTTTGCCTCTGCATGCAACATCATTCTAGTGATAGTTTACAGGGTACAGCTGCAACTTATAAATCGAACATCACAGCTACGAATGTCATACGTCACTCATAGTGGTGCAAATGTCGAAAATACTAGAGTCTGGAGCAATGGAGTTACGTATTACGGAGCGAGAAATCAAGATATAGAATCTGGATGTGGAGATTACCGGGTGAACGCATTTAAACTGATTGTTTGTGTTTTAAGATAAATATGGGATAGAGCCCTATTGGCTTAGAATTCCTTTTCATAGCTGGCTTGGACGCTTTAGTTCCGGTACAAGGAGCTTGCAACGTTGAAGCCTATCTAGACATTTTGGACAATTCTATGCTTCATGTATTGAGACAAGAGTTAGGAGAAGGTCCATTCCTGTTTAAGCAAAACCGTGCTCCTTTCAATACTACACGATCTGTGTAGAGGTGGTTTAATGTCACGAGTGTTCAGAAATTGTACTGGCCTGCTCAAAACCTAGCCCTGAATCTTACAGAGAACTTGCGGAATATATAAGAATATCAATTACGATCCAGGTCACAGCGACACAAATCAGTAATGGAGTTGACCAGTGTTCTTCTGTAAAAATGGCGTACAATCCCAGCAATAACATTACAAAATTTGATGGATGGTTTTCCTCATTGAATAGCAACTGTTATTGCAGCAAAAGGTGGCTCGATCTCATACTAATTTTTTTTTTTATTTATCCTTGAGAGAAACAAGCCATACAGGTGTCCGAATTCTTTTGATCATATCGCGTACTAGAAATTTCTTTTTCATCTTTCTTTTACACCACTTCTGAGATATTGGGTTACTTTAATTACTTCCTTTTCATTTTAAATGATAACTTTCCCTCATTTAACTTTTACTTTGCTTTTGTCTTAAGAATTAAAAAAAAAACTCAATTGGATAATAATAACTTCCTTTATTCTTTTATATCTTTAATGCGTTACTTTGGTGAGTAACGCAGTTCATTTTTAGAGCGTTCCCTTACAATATTTACAGAGCTCTGCTTCGTTCTGGAATGTTAGATTCCTTGAGAGAATGTATAAACATACCTCTTATACTTGCCTCTTCCAAGGAGCTCTTTACATCTGGGTGATAACAATAGTATATGTAGAATAGTTAAGTATGCTATTTGCTTTCCGTCCTAGTGCAGCTTTTTTAATAATTATTAAATTATTTAAAATGTCTTTCGTTAACTATATTGACTTTCTTTAACTAACTATATTTATTAATAAAACTTTTGGTTCCTGTGAAGTTTAAAAATTTTGTTGGAAAACTGAAAACATTTATTGATATTTCAAAAACTAAATAGATATTCTATAACTTCCTTAAAAAAATTTCCTTGAAGAAAGAATAGTTATTTACATATTTTGTAAGAATAATTGATCGTTTAAAAGTAAATTCTTAAATTCATATACATGCAAATAATCAAGATTATCTTAGTCAAAATGTCTCGAATGGAATACAAATGCCATGCAGAAAATGTTTCAAATCTTATTTACGAAATTTTATGGATGACCCCTTTTTACCGAATATCTTATGAAATGGAAAGAGGATCTTCACGTGATAAAATTCTTAGTAATATTTGATATGAATGTTTTCGTAAGAGTAATAATTCTTCAAACGAAATCATATAAAGTTGTAGAAAGTAGGTACTCTGTAGGTTAAGTAAGGATGATGTTTTCGTGTACGGAAAACACTTTTAGTAACCAAGTTATTCATTCTAAATAAAATATTGTAAAAGGTTTGCTTAGCATTATATACGTGTAGGTAGCAATGATGTATTCTGGATGCATCTCATAGAACGGCTTGTAAATATTTTCAGAAAATTGTATAAGAAAAAATTGCATCAAGTAATCATTGCATTTCCTGAAGTAAGTTTAAAATTTTATGAAATGCTTTCTTATAATTTTTTTTTCTCTTTCGTAACTGCATTAAGTTACGAATAAGTTTTGAGATTCTTTGAAAATGAAATAAAAATTCAAGCATATGAATTATTTAATTATATTTGAGAATGCTTTTTACTAGAAATTTACTTCGGGATCAAATTGACACAAATGCTAACTTTTGAAATTTAAGAAAATGATGCCATATTTCCAATATATGCCATACTTCGATGCCATATTTCGAAACCAATTAGTACAGTATTTAAAACAGGTGTTATGAACACCTGTTTTAAATACTGTACCAATTGGTTTCGAGTTGTGCACCCGAATTTTTTACATGGTAGATACGTTCCTAGAAAAACAGCGAAAAACAACCGTGCTTCTTCATTTTATTTCGATTTGTATGGTATAAAGGTATGTGTTTCATGCTGAATGAAAACCGAGTAAGATGAAACAAAATGCTTAATTTGATTCAAAAAACCACAAGTAAAAAGTAATGAAAGCCGGAATGATCAAGTTTTTAGATATGTGTATTTAAAAAAATTATGTATTTAACATCATGCACTATATATTTGATACTAAATCAAATTCATGTGTTTAAAAACTAAAATAATATTAGGAGCGATTACATACTATATAATATATTACTACTTAAATACTAAATATACTATAAATATTATTAATTAATTATTTGTCGCTACTAGTCGAGATAATTAACACATTTGTTTTCTGAGAAATTGATAAAAAAAATTGCTGTCCTCACTAGACAGATTCACCACATTTACTAAGTTTGAATCAAAGGAGATGTATTGCTTTCTATAATTTTTTTTGTGGAATTAACTTTTTTTTTCAGGAATTCTATGTGTGTGAATGTTCTTTAGGTTTTGTATGCTCGTTACATAATTTTTGGTATCCCACTAAGAAAATCATCTGATCTCGTTAGAATTTAATGGCGTGTTCAACGATCAGCGAACTTAAATCGTTTAAGAATAAATAATCTACGTAAAGAATCATGTTTTTTTTTTACATCACTGTTTTAAGACATTATAAAAATAGTTGAGTGAATATATACATATGTAGACAGAAAAAGTTTAGAGTTTTTCTAAAACAACATGAATCTCCTGTATAATATTTTAAGATAATTTAAAAGAAACGCAAAATATATGGAAAGGAAGAAGAAATCCTATTAAAAATTTGTTTTTTTTAACAAATTAAACATTATATTAACGGTTTCAAAAGTATGCTATAAAATTAAAGTAATCAGAATTTTTTAAAAAAATAAAGAGTATGTTTCAGGAAAAAAGATGAGGGGCTTAATATAAAATTTAAAAATAAAAGCTATTGAAAGTCAGTCTGTTTCAAAATAAAAAAAATAAATCTATCTTATTTATTTACATTATAACACTGAGGGCAGGCAGAATGGTTATGTACGCCATTCTCATGGAAATCTTCTATCAATGTAGTGAATATCAATCCAAAGGTTCAAGAAGAGCGGAAAAGCGGTGTCTTTCTATTATATTTATTGTAATTTCTACGCACTAATTATGTACATAAATTACTATTTATTTACAACTATATTGGGCCTCCAAACAGCTCATACAATAATTATCCCGCTTTAGCGGTCAGGAGAACAAATTACACCAGACATGAAAAACCCACCTTTAGTAGTCAAGAATTAAAATATAATCTGAATATCTTTCCCATGATCCCATGCGCACTCATACTTTAGACGAGACACACCGTCTCCTTCATTTCCGTGGTATTCAAATAAATTATTTTCAACAGATCAACATCAACTGTGCGGAGTGGGGGAGGGGGTTGGTCTCTCGAAATATGAACTGAAATTAAAAACTGACAATTTATTTTTGCTTAGCTTAATTGTGTTCTCCATCCAAGGGCTATTGTTTTAATTAACCCAAAAATGTAGTACCTGACGACTTTTCAAAAATTCATCTTGTTTTTGCGTATATTCTTGACGTCTGCTTTCCGCAGAAATGAACTTAATTTTCAAAAATACGTCATAGTAAATTTCTCCTGAATTTTTTATTGGATTGAAATAAAATATATGCAATATAAGTCTGATACCTATTTTCATCACTAATGAACTCAATTTTTCAAAATATGTCGTAATAAATTTCCCCTAATTTTTTTATTGGATTGAAGAGAAACAATTATACAAATTAAGTATTTTATTTACTTATCCATTTATGTATTACTTTGAATCATATGTAAAGTGGAATCAATATATGATTAAAATAAATACCGTTATTCAGAATTTTAAGACAACAGTGAGACAGACATTTTTTTAGCCACATAAGGAACTATTGTTTCAGGTGGATCATTTTTGGGGTTACAGATCACTTTTCAATTTTTGTATCGTCTGCTGAAGTCTTAATAACATTTTGCTTATATATTTTCAATTTATCGTCTACTTTAATTTTAATTGCTTTAGCTGAAATATATTCAATTTAATAATTTATCGTTTCCTTTAATTTTAATATTGGGAAAGTTTACTTTTGTCCATTTCTCAATATTTCGTCGTTTACTTTAATTCGTATATTTAATTGAATAATTTAACAATAATTGTGTAAAAAGCGCATCTTGGGGGTTAAGCCTGTTCTTCGTAAAACTTTGCATAGAACTTTTTAAATTTTTATTTCGTTTGTTTTCTATTTATATATTTTTTTAAGATTTGTTTTTATTCTTAAAGTAGTAACAATTTTGTTCACAGTTTTAAGCTGTATCACTTTTGTTATGTAACTATTTAACAAACCCAGTGTGTGTAGGATTTAATGAATTATTTATATTAAAATTCAAGGCATGCGTCTCCTTTCCACTCAAAGTTTAGTAAAAAAAAAAAAAAAAAAAAAAAAAAATTAATTTCTTTTTCATTTTGCAATGTATAGAATTTTTGAATGATGGATTGTTTTTTAACGTTACTTTTAGAAGCAACATGGTGATTATTGGCAACAAATCTCATAATTTTGAGCCTCGGTCAGGTAACGAGGAAGGCATCTGAGCAGGCTCCACACTCTCCCAACTTCCACACCCCGCCACAAGAGGAGGCTTCGACAGATTTAATGTGAATCTCTAGAGGAAAAGGAAATGAAACAGTTCGGCTAGAAAATAATTTAAAATTTTAATTTTAACACTCGACACAACAATGCTTCTATGCAACTTCTATTCTTCCGACTCGCAACCCCATTTCTAGCTTCTCTCCCATATCATACATATCTTAAAGACTGGATATTATATCTGTATACATCTTCTATATCTCAGTCTGAGGTCGAGGCTATCATTTTTTTTTTTTTTTTTGACTCAGACAAATTCGCATGCTCTTAGTTATTGTATTCACTATTACTTCTTCTTTTTTCTTTTTTTTTTTTAATTAAGACAGCGTATATTCAGAATGTCATAGGAAGAGTTGTAAATATTTTTCTTAATTTGCCTTTTATCTTAAAACCCTATTAAACTTAAGAGATTTTAAGCCATTGAAAAAAAATGTATTTTTGGGATAGCACTATAATTTAAGACGACTGAATAATCTAACCATTGTCGCTAAATTACAAAGTTTATATTTTTAAATTATTACTTTGTTGTTTGCAAATGTGTATACTTATTTTCATTTTCATTATTGACTAAAAAGTATTGTATGATAACTTCGTCCACACCATTACTTATCGTTCTCCCTCGACCAATAATTGCTTACATTTTAGGAATTTTGAGTTAAATGAATTGAGTTATTTCTTGATAAGTTGTACCTCTGTATCACGTAATGCCTCGCCTTCACTAAAGAAAATTATGGTAATCCATTCAAGAATGAGCCACAATGTGCAGAATATGATCTTCAGCTTACTGTGTGTCATTTGTACGCTTTCCCTTTGTCCGAAATGCTTCAATGCATTAGAGGCGAGGAGAGACTCAAGGGACAAGCGGCGAAGCTCTACCATCTACTTTCGCTTATACTTTCAGCGACCACCTATTTGAGATGGACCATGTAAGAAACTTTGATACTCCTCCCTTTGCCCCCTACTCCCCTGCTTGGTGTATACCTTACTCACTTCACTGTATATCACGAGTATCGGTATAAGAAGTAGTAGGGGGAGTGGTAAAGAAAAAGGAGGAATCTCTTTTATCTGGTTTTGTGGACTGAACAGGGGTAAAAAAATGTTTAAAGGTTCACTCTCGGAGGTAGGGGGGAATGCCTCCTTCTTTTTGTATGAGAAGTCGAATGACTTTTGTCGAGTTGTTGAAGAGCCTTTTCTATCGCAATATATCTTTAAGACGGAAGAAAAATGTGGAACATGATCGTTGAATACAGCGGGAACTTTTCCAAGCTGTAAACAAGAAGGAGCTTTTGGCAATAGGAAATTTGGGATTTTGAAGTTGGTGGAGAAATAAAAATATTTCACCGCGAAAGAAAACGACTGTCATTTTGTCATGGTTTCCACATGCTAGTGCTATATTTATTGTAGCAGTTTTAAAGTGATTGCCCCTTTATAAAATGATGCTTACAAATTGAGGAATTATTTAATATAACTGGTTGTGAAACTAATTTGGGAATCTTTTCCTGCTCAAAAATTGTAATAATTATATAAATCAATTCTAATTTGTGTAATACTTCATAAAAACGCGTGAAAAAATTCAGTTTAAATCCATTTAAGCCTATTCTGATTACCTACTCGTTCGATTATACTTCTGATTATTTATATTTTGGAAGGAAAAGTATGCTTGCGGATTATAGCTTCTTGTATACATATGTCAAAATAAACTTACAGATGCTTGAATGTATTTGAATAAGTGAATGGATAACTATAAGGGCTTATGTTACAAGGAGTGCTATGCTGCATCAAACATTCGTTTAAATTTGTGAAATATTTTTTTTCAAGTACCAAATTATGAAAATATGATAAAATAAGAGATAAAGTATCATGATATAAAAATTAAAATTCTAAATGTCAGGATTAAAAACTTAAATATCTTATAAAATTCAAATTTTGTGTAAAAACACAAACATGTTGCAATGAAAGCTTTCTTCTACTAAACCAAGCAAGTTTAAAACAGAGACGTATTGAAAACATGAGAAGATAATAGTGAAACACTGGAAAAGCTATTAAAATATAATATACAGAGTATGGGAGTATAAATTGTGCCACAAAAAACAATAAATATAAATTAAATAAAATAGCTGAATTTTTATTCAATTGATTTTTTGGTGCTAATTTCATATAATCTATACCAGCAACCACACATAAATTTAGAATCAGTTTAAAGAGGCAAATGTACTCTTTCACACTTTTCTGTAATTTTTTTAAATCAAAAATGAAATTACTTGTTGATGATTTTCATAACAACTTGCAAGTTAATGTCTCTTATGATTTATACTTACTCTTGTTGCTCATCAAGCAAAAATGTTTTTTGCGCTCTAATATATGTAGACCCAAATATCGAGAACAAAATTTCCCATTAAATTTCTTTATAATTTAATTTTCAGCGGTAATTTTTCAGCGTTTAAAGATTTGTTAAAGTCAATTATAACAGCATTAAAAATTTCTTTTATAGTGTGATCTGACTTTGTGTCAATAAGTTCAAGCTTCAGGTCCTCAGGTGTTGTATCATTATAAGCATTGATGGGATAAGAGAGCAAATTGAATTAAGGTTCAGTTTCCTTAAAGGCTTGAAATTTCTAGTGATCTCCTCCTCAAATTCTATAGAGGATCTCTAACCTTAGAAGAAACAATTTCAGGTGCTTTATGTTTTCCTAATAAAGGGAAATGACAAAAATTACCTTCACTTGCTTGCTAATAAATATACCTAGTTTTGCTATGAATGATTTTATATGATTATGCACTTTACGTACAGAACCTCCTTTCCTTTTAATGTCACATTAAGTTCGTTCGACTTTTCAAATGCATCAGCTACAAACACTTCTCATATCTATTTTTATAACAAAAACATGAGGTATCCCATCCTCTCGTGTGCAGAAATAAGAGGATTTTATTCTGCAATGCCACGGAGAAAAAAGAAATACTCGAAATTGAATACCCAGACGTACTCGTTTTAAAATGAGTATGTTTGTATCAGATTTGATTGTATGTCTATCGAATGTAAAAATTGCGTGTATTCAACCCTCCTCCCCACCCCCCAAAAAAGTAAATCAACACTCTCAAAAAATTATTATAGATATTAAGGACTACAAAAGTTCTTTTTATATAATGGCTACTATTTTGAAAATTGGGGATCAAAAACCAGTATGGTTCGCTTAAATATTTCGAACTATATTTCGTATTAACCACGCTACATGCGGAAGAGCGCATGAATTTTAACTACGACTTAGGTATCTAAGTAAACTTTTTATACTATCTTTTTTTAAATAATCTGCCAAAATAAAGTAAACTTTTATCACATTCACCATATCATTAATTTGGTCGTAAATAATATATTTAGTATAATTAATAATTTTACCAACATATTAAACTTTTGTATTATTAAAAACATAAGTTTATGTATAATAGACTAAATTCATCGGATTTCTCCATGTACTAGTTGTTTACATCTTGTATATCCATATTATTACGATTAATATTACCATATTTCTTACATTATTCAATTGTTTACATTCGCTTGGAAATAATCTGAGTATGATTTTATATATATATATATATATATATATATATATATATATATACTTATTCTCGGTTAATTGTGTTGTTAAAATGTCGTTCGGTAAGCTAAGCCAATTTCAACTTGCTTCTGGCGTTTGTTTGAATACTTTCGATATTAGCTTTAAATTATTTTCTGCTTTAAACAGATGTATTTTTGAACTGTTAACGGCCATTTCAGCTTTTTTTTTTGATTAAGCTTATTTTGTATTTCAAATTGCTTCATGTATAAATATTGTTACGTATCAATAGATCATCGGTTGATTCTAAAATTCTAAAAATAAAGGCCCTAATATTTATTCGAGTATTGTAACTATTCTAAATCCTTTGAAAAATAAATGTGAATAGTTAAAGTGTGTTTAAACAATTCTGAACTATAGAATCTTGTATGTAATAAAGACTTTTTATTCACCAGGCTGACTCTGTTTAAAAAATAAAGCAACATTGAATTAAATTATTTTCGCTTTCAATCAAGATTCATAATTAAGCTGTGACGGTTATATAATGATTCAAACAGATGCAATTTTGTACCTTGAATTAAAGTTTTTTTTTTTTTAAAAATATGTTTTGCAAACAAAATTAATTAAATCTTTAGTTGATTGTTATGTTTTAAAAAGGAATCACAACAGTATTTAAGAAAAACATGTGTGAATATGTAAATTCTATAAATAATTTCAAATTTAATAATAATTTTCAAGCAAAAAAAAATTTTTTTTTCTCAAAGTAATATTTATTAATGAAATACAATTTTTACTTACATTTTTCAATGTAGAATGAAGCTCAAAAATTAAAATTCTGAATATTGTGAATAACAAGACACATACCAAAAATAATATTAACCAGTGATAATCAATCTGATTTTTAAAAATATATATAAAATGTTAATTTTAAAAATTATATTTTAATAGAAATAATATATTCGAGGGGGGAAGGGTTAAAAACGGAATTTTGTGAAATATAGAAATTTACATTCTATAAATCGTGAATACTGCTTAACAATCTGTTACATTGCCTTGTGCAAATGTGATTCTTATTTCTTCCAGCCAACATCAGAACCTGGGTTTTACTTTGCAATTCATCTCGGCACAAGCATATTTTTTTAAAAACAATAACTAACTTTAAGAAGTGCATGAATAAAGTGGTTAAATTATGAAAATAAAATTACAAATATCAAGTCTTTTTTATAATATCAGAATTATTTGGCAAAGTCGATTGAAAAATAAATATTTAGCTTAGGACTTTTATGAATGAATATGATTGGATTGTAAATAAAAATGTTTAACATGCCAAATAAAAGGGCTAGATAATATGCTCGGCTTTATCCTATGGTGAACATTTACAAGCGTTTTTAGAATTTAATGAATTAATATATCTATAGTGTTTGTGTCATGTATGTTTTATTTATTCTGTGTGAATGAATGTTGAAGTTCATGTATAGAATAAAATATGAATATACTGTACCAAATATTCACTGATATCTGTATCTTTGACTGGTTTTTTTTTGTGTTTTATTACATTCAAAATGTTTTTTCTTTTTAACTTTTGTATTTAAAATTTTACAATACAAAATTTTGTACATTGAGTCTTTTGTCAATTTTCTCATTAAATATGCACTCTTTTTAGTTATTAATATCATTCACAGCTTCACTATATTTAAATATGTTTTGTTTGGATAGTTTTCAGACAACTAGCATGTATTTTGTGTAACTTTTAATCATATAACCTGATATCTATGAATATAAGTTCAGTTCTCAGTTTCGAAATTAAGGTATAGCAAATTCTGTGCAAGTTTTGTACTAAAATTGCTGAAGTGAACACTATCTAGTATATTCAGTAGACATGGGAGTACTCGGAATTACTTGTAATCTGCAACAATAGTTCAAAAGATCTGTTTATGTAATGTGCTTGAAATTAACTCAATTTTGCTTCAAACAAAATAATTTAGGTAATATATAAATAAGCATTTTTTTAGTGCTAGAGACTCTGTTTTAAGTAGTATCCAAGATGGATTTTATTACTTTTCTGATCCAACTTTTATAACCATGGATACAATAAATATTGAGCTTACATATAGATGATGTTGAATTAGTTAATTTGCTGGCGTCATACACTGGTATACACAAGTTAGAATTCGTCTATTTCACAATTAATTTTTAAATTTTTACGGATTTCTACCTGGGCACCTGTTGTGCCCAGAATTGTATTGTATTTTAAAACACCTAACTATGTATTCAGCCATTGTGCTTTTATATTCTTGTACTCACTAAATTATTTGCTGAATAAAGACTTTTGATATCTATCCATGTCCCTGCAGTCATCTTTAGGTTCTATTTTCATAGCAAATGTTTATTATTCCCCAGAAGTTAAAAATACAGGTATAAGGCAATTTTTGAATCACTTATTCAAAATTTGAAACAACTTTTAGACCAATGTATTCAATTTCAAGGTAATGCATATAAAATTGCACTTTTACAAATATTAGGTGATAATTTAGGGTTAAATAAGTTGTTTGAATTTGTTATTTGAAGCAGCACTGTTGAAAAGTTTTTTCACTCATATTTAGTAACATTTCGAGATGTTGTTGATTTAAAAGAAGTAAAAAATTTGTTACATTATGTATCTTTACATATTAGAACATCCTATATTTTAAATGATACCTCATTTTACATTATATTTAAACATATACTGCGTTGTACGAATGGGGATGGAGTAGGGATATAGTATAGATTAGATAGCAGTGTTTATAAGAGATTTTTAAAACGACATGCCTTCATCAGTAGGAGTTTAAAAATTACACTTTTTTTAATATTCTTTTCCAAAATTCTGAATGTCTTATATTTTATATGTCTGATATGTATGCGTGTGATATTCAAAATAAATTTTTCAAAAATATGGTTTGGTTTGTTTTGTTTGTTTACAATGAATCATAAATTATAGGTATTAATTGCGTTATGATGTTAATTGAAAATAAAATGTAAATAAGATAAAAAAAGGGGGGGGCATTGAAAAAAATGCTGTTCATTAAGTTTATACGAAGGTAAATCTAATAGTTTTCTTAATGTTTCCAAGATATTTGTAATAACTTATTATTAAATGACTGAACTTTAAATAAAACTCAATTTTATCTCAATCAAAATTCAAACTCAATCAAATTAAACTCAATGTATAGGAAACAAACTATATATTTTAACAAAACTATATATTGCTTCTAAAAACATAAATATAATTTTAATGAACTGAATTGCTTCTAGAATTACTAGTTCAAATTTCTCATACATTTGTTTTGAAAAGAATTTAACTCTTGAATCGAATCTATTTTCGTTAATTAAAGATTTATTAAACTACTAGAATTGTTTTAAATTTGAGGTATAAGTACAAAGCACAGTTTATGATCACATAACAGTTGCATTTTTGTTTCTAAAAGTAACAGTTTTGTTACAAACAGTAAATGCAAGAATTTTGATTTGAAGTTTTTCGGTAAAAATTTCATAAAGTGTATGTTAAATAATATGTAAGATGAAGAAAATGAAACTTGCAAATAAAGGAGCGCTTATTTAAATCCCTTAAGATTTAAGTTGATATACATTTTTCTGTTTAAAATTCATATTCGATACAACAATATTACGGAAGATAAATTCAAAACATACTCAGTTGATTGTTTGATACTTATATTTGATGCAGTAACAGATTCGCAAATGAATACATTACATACTCATTTTGTTGTTTAATTCTCATACTTGATACAGTAACAGCTTCAAAAATGAATGCATGATATACTCATTCCACACTCATATTTGATACACAAATATCTTCAAAAATGAGTATCGAAGTATCCATTTTGAGTACGTACATGTTACTAAAAATGAGTATGTGTGAGCCTTAAATTTGAATACGTTGGGATTGGAGCTATTTTGTGTATGTGAAGTATTCAAAAGGGAGTACTTTGTACTCGATTTTGAATACCCGTTTTTTGCAGAGTGCCCAGATTTTTTTTATAACCTTACCCAGGTTCAATCACCTCCCAATATTGTGGTAAATTGTGTTGTCTTACTTTGCCTCCACATCTTCAAAAATGATTCGATCTGTCGATGGTGGAATGCCGTTGCTCTGATTGCATTCACCACACTAATATTCGGAGCTACCATATGCTTTAAGCTCTGTGCAGCTTTCTAAAGGTTCTCCTGATGGAAAAAGGGAATGAAAAGACAAGATATCACTGAAAACGTCTTATAATGTTTTTAAAGCTTAACCATATCTACTTTTTTCCATTGAATGCTCTGGCTCCATCTGTAGTAATGCTTGCCATTTTGATCCAGGACAAACCACCTTTCTCCACACAATTCACTGCATAATCAAGCTCTGACCAGTTGTTCTGCCTTTCATTGATTCTAGGCCAAGTAATTCTTTTGTGATGATATAATTTTAATTTCATGGATAAAGATGAGTAATTGTGTAGTGCCTCCATTATTTGTGCTCTCATACAGTGTCAAAGAAAATCCAATGAAATATTTACTTGTAGTGTTCAGTTTTTCAGTTGTTAGATTTCGCCATTAATTGAGTTGATGCATCAAACTACAGTCCTTCTTGAAAAAATGTTTTCGAATTTGCTTCTAACATTTCAGGGTACAGTACACTTCCACACTCTACTATACACTACTTAATCAACTTATCATTTAAAAATGCTTGTTGCATTTAGCATTGATGTAGTCTTCCATGAAACTTACTTCTGCAGCGCTGTTTTGAATTGCTGATTGTTTTGTAGATAACGCTTCTTGCTTCTTCAGCTCCTTTTCACATACATTCAACAGCTTTTATTTTGTATTCTTTCTTGGAAAATTTGCAGACAAATTCGCTATATTTTTGTTTCGTAATGTTTTTTCAGTTTGTACTCCTTAAATACGTCTATTGTTTCGTGACACATTAAATACATTGCTTTATTACCTTTATTACCAAATAAAAATTTGTTTGTCCGTTCTTTAAACACACGATATTTATCAACGATTTTTCGGTGATAAATGTCGATTCGGTGATATTCGATTTTTTGGTGAGTTTCATAGTCTCACTTAAGTTGGAAATTCTTATATTTACTGTTATAAATACAAAATGAAATTTAACCAGATCAACTATAAGAAAAATGCACTGCGCATAGTATCTATAATGCGCATGCGTATTGACGTGTTCGTTCTAATGAAAAGTAAGAGACGAATCTTTGATCGCGCGTTGGAAGGAAATCTTGGTTCAAGGCGAATTTTTCTGACTGCTTTAGTGGGGCACACACACAAAAAAAAATTTATAGGGCCGCATGTGGCCCGAGGGCTGCTGTTTTCTCACCCCTACTATAGGCAGTAACTGTAGCAACACTCTGCCGTTATATGAAGCTTGCATGCCCAATAATCTAATCCGGAATTTTTATATCCAGTAAATTTTGATTTCCGAATGAACCACAATACACTGTAGTTGATATTACTCCAAACTCTCTCTCTCTCTCTCTCTCAAGTGTGGACCTACAAGAAATACAGCAATTTTAACGAATCCTTATTTCAAATTGAGACACCTTTTGGGTACAAGTTTTATCATAATAAGTGGTTGACTTACAAGCTCTAGGTAGCTCATTTTCTAATTGTTCCCCTTAGCAATCAAACTGCCCCTATGTGGGGCATAGGACATACGTTGGACCACACTGATTTAGACTCTCCTTTTATGAATGACAAAGCAAACTCTGTCAAGAAATTTGAAATGTGATCGAGAGAAGTAAAAGAGGAAAATACTCATATTGTATGGTATGACAAGGCATTTATATTACCTGGACGTACTATACAGTAAGGAAGTCACACTGTATATGTGTTACCCAAAGGAATTAGTTTCTACAACTCATACAAGTTATCAACATCTAGGAAGACAATTGTAACACATTTCCCGAAGTTCTTCTCAACAGTTTAAAGGAAACCTCTCAACCATTGTCAAAATTACATCATCGTCTGAGGAGTTCACACTCCATTTAAAGGGCTCATAACTCATTTTATTTAGACAAGAATAGACATTTTTTTTATAATTTTTTTTTCCATGTATCGTAATTTACATCGACTATAATAAAGAATGAGCATCCAATAAATATGTATTAAGTTCCATTTCTTCAATCAGATCTTATTAGAAACTATTCCGAAAGAGGTTTATATTCCTTTGCATTTGTCAAGCAATAAATGAGTTAAAATTTTCCTTAAAATAACTCATTGTTCAAATAGATGTTTACGATTTACTAAAAATTTCATTACAGCTAAAATTTATATAATATATTTTAACTGTCGGGGAAAGATGATGAAGAACCAATTCTAATTACACAGACTAGATTAGTTCCGCAAATTTTACATGTATTAGAGTGTCGTAAACGGTTTCTCTCGACTATTGGATTACTGGTTTCTCTTGTTTCTCAGGATTAGTGAGCAAGAGGCATGCATTTGGGTGGAAGAGTTTATTTTTAAAATTTAATCAAATAGGATTTATGTTTAAAAATTATGCAAAATACATGCGTCTCTCTCTCTCTTTCTTTAATTTGTCTAGTTTTCATCAAGCAACCTTTGAAAAGCCTTTAAAAATGAGAACTAAAAAGTATGAAAAACTAAAAATTACCGTTAATTCTCATGTTCTTGATTTAAAAATTTAAGATTACAAAACTTGTTTAAAAATGACCAAAAAACTTCTAAAAGTTCCAAGAAATAACAGAATAATACCCTCAAAATAAATAATAAAAAAAAGGCCATAAGAATAATAAAAGGCAGATATTTACTAAAAAAAAAAACCTGCAGAAGTGCATTTTCTTTATCTGGTATCTAAGATCAGAATTTATGAGCAAATTAATGACATCTGTAAGACATCATTTAAAAAAATGTCTTATAACCAAGAAATTCAGGGCCTCTATTATTAATTTACTTTCAATATCAGTTAGTCTTTTATTAGAAGCATTCACAATTTTAGTAGCTTTAATACTCATGTAAGTAATAATTATTGATATAATTATTTTAAAGGACGTTACATATACACCTGTTAGGCAAGTTTTTCTTTATTAAATGTCACAAGATTTGTTTTCTACCTTTTCAATGTTCCAATTATAGTTCACAATTACAATTGTTGTGAAAATATTTAGTTACATATGAATTTAGAATATGCAATCGCAATTTTTTCTATGCAAATTGAGAATTGCATGAATAAATCGCAACACATTCAAACATATTATCTTCATAATATTAAAATAAGTTTCTTTGAATTAAATTTATGGAACATGTATTATTTTTCTATCTGATTCGAATCCAAATTTTACGATTCTATATCGAAAATAATTATTTTGCTGGATAATCTAATTATATAAATGCTATTCCAATAAAACAAGAATATAATAACCTTCACAATTCACACGCATAAGAAGGAAGGCACGATTGATTCAAAAAATATCTGACATCCCGATGCTTTAGGGGGAAATTTGTTTTACTCGTTTCATACGTTTCAAAATACAAGATGTACCGCATTCAGCAATATGTATTGAATTATTTAAGATTAAATTCTCATTTCTAAATGTGACTTGATGTTTCTTTCAAAAGGCAAAATAAGAAATACATCCCCCTAAATTCCCTTTATTTTCGGTTTAAGATATTAAATTCCTTTTATGTAGATTCAATTTGAATTTGTCTTTCTGAAATACCCAAGAGGTATTTTGTTTTATCGAAAGTGTTTTTGAATGGAATTTTGATTAAATTTCAAACCATCGTCCTCTGCTTTTTGTTTTTCTTATTTGTGTACTACATATTTCATTTATTCTTTCCCATATGATGAGAATTGAAAAATTGAGTTTCGATGAAGGATAGAGTAGCATATTATTGCCTCTTTCTAAAATATATCCGCATAATAACCTTTTCGTAAAATTTACATAATATAAAACATATACGAAATGGAATTGAAAATGTCGTTTGATGGGATTAGTAGCAAAAATTTGTTTATGGCTCACATATGATCTCGAATGATTTCGATTATAAGTGGTTCGTAACATTTCATGTATCCCATTAATATGCTTTCGAGAGATTAATTTAATTTTAAAGTAGTTTTTGACATATAATCAAAATATTTATTGAAATGATTGCCGATAAGTAGATTTAAAGGATAAAAATAATTCCTTCACTATTTGTGAAGATTTTTAAGTAAATAAAATATTTATTGCTTAAAACGAATTGTGAATCCATTTACAATACTGGATTCGAATGCCTTTAAATATTTTTACAGATGACAGGTTTAAACAACATGATAACCGTAACTGTATTGTATGAAATAGATAAAGTTTTGATAATTATAAAGTTTTCTATGGATTATTACTAGTTTTTTATTAGTTTATCAGTACACTACGAAATATACTATGAATTATTACAAACGAAAATATTATAGATTATTAACAAATACTCAGGATGACAGATTGTTTCGTTATAGCTCCCTATCTAACTACAATAAAAATAATACTGAGGTAATAACTTTGAAAATTTTGCGTATTGAGCATAAACTATGTGAAATACCACGAATCATTCTGCGATTCATTGAACTCAATTGATACGAATTTGATATTGTTCCACTAGAGTAGAATGTCGCTTACATAATAATGTATACAGTATACTAAGGGTCAATTTCTTAAAAGTAAAAATTATTCAAGCCGTATTAAATGCATTTAGAGACGCAGCTTTTGGTTTCTCAGAAGGAATACCGGTACTTTTGATTTACATCAGAAAGCTTAAGTCAACTATAGTGACGTTTTATGTTACCTAAATTTGGACCACAATCTAATAATATTATCATATATCAAGCAGATTATTTTATCTTGCGGTGACTCGCTTCATAACTAACATGACAAGTAATATCCCTTGACTTGATTGATAAAGGCTTTGCAAAACGGGACTTCATGAGATTGTTCAGACCAATTGATCGAGGATTTGAATCATCGTCATCACTCAAGATCAACCAATCCTCGACCACGGAGTAAAAACACCATCCCCAAAAGTAATGGAAAAACCTACCACAGCCGTAATGTCACCTTTTTCTTGGAAATACCAAAGTTCGTCAGCAATTTTTAGTTTAGTTTTGAGGCCATCTGATTTCAATACAGACACATTGAATGCAATAATCCAAAGTAGATGGAGTAATTTCTCACATGGAATAGTAAAAATCAATATTTTCTCTCGATTATTGAATTGACCAGATCCGGAACAACTGTACAAATTACTAAGAGTGAATAAACTTATTTTTCTTGTTTTCTGCAAGTGATTATTAAATATAAAGCACTGCAAGGAAAGCAGTAAGATACTAATGGAGTGGTAGGTATTATTTTATTAACGAACTATTAAAATAGTCGCTGCTATTGGTTGGTGAGAGGGTTTATCGATTTATCATTACTGGTAAGAGTTCGTGAGCTAATTTTGTGGCTCGATGTTAATAAGTTTTTATAATTAGAAGTTTTAAAAGTTAATCTACTACATTTTTATTAAAATTTTTGTTTCGAGGTGTTGTTATGTTGGCCGGACTGCACAAAAAATGTTCAGTTCCGTTGGCGAATTTGGCAGGCTCGTTATACGAGTACACCATGGAAAATCACCTCCAGAATTGAACAATGTTCATAAATATTGACATACATATTCATTTAATGTTAAATTTGCTTATTTTTGCCCTCAGGTGGCCTCATCTTCTTTAGATGCACATGGAATCACCCAGGGACTCCAGATATTTTTCTCCCCATTCCCCCCCTGTCATGTGTTTTGTTTTGGGGGTGTTTTTGTTCATGAATTTTGTGGGAAAGCTGCATATTGTTTTGTCTAATGTAGGTTTTTTTTTTTTTTTCTAGATGTGCTACACCCTTTGTCTCAAAATAAAATTTAAAAAAAAAAAATGAACATTAAACAGGAAAGAATAAGTCGTTCAGAAAATTTTGTCAATATTGTAATGATTATGATAATGTTACGTTTTCATATTATTTTTTGTTGTATTTTTTCATTAGTTAGAGAAAATTTCTATTAAAATAACAAATTCAGCTATGTGATATTGATATTAAATTAGGGAATTAGGGGCTTATTTTACTTAATTATGAAAAATGATTATTCTATTGAAGCGCACTTTAAATTATCACAAAAAGTTAACTGGTCAGTTTGAATGAATGTGTCCACCAACATTAGGATTTTTTTACGTTTCCTCTGCTACTTAAAACGAACTCTTGGTAGGTTTTACTACTACATGGGCGGAAACATTATCCCCCTGAGAAAAAAGACAATTACCTATAGTCTGAAAGTTTAGAATAAGCGCTTCAAGGTCACTGAATTTTCTCCCACTGCCATCTGTAACTATGACAACAACAGTTGAGAAAAGACATCCCTTTTTCTCTCCATTTTGTTTTATTTTCGTAAACAGACTTCTAATGTAAACGAAATTTTGAGTTTCACGATCATTGTTTTTTTTTTTTTTTTAAAAAAAAACTGCATCATGAAAACAGCTGTTTAAAATCTGTATAACATTTTATGAATATTGTTGATATGTAATTAAAAACATTTGATTTTCTTACATTTTTATACAACGGAACTAAGCAATGCTTTGGAACTTTTTAAATTAAATAAATTTGTATAGACATAAGTATTATATTAATATTTTATAAATGTACGTTTTGATAATTCAAATTCTTTTATTTTCACTGAAAAAAAAACGTTATTAAAAGAAAAAAAAAGACTTTTAATGAAACATAAAGCATGTCCAAACGCCAAGAAATTCAGACCCCCTTTGAAGTGTGAAAATATATGCAGTTGTTGCTACCATGTTACTATCATGATCGTACATTTATTGCTACCATGGTAACCGATGGAGGAGAAACGAAAATGAGTGACCTTGATGCGACTATTCTAAAGTAATTGACAATATAAAGATTGTCTGTGTCATTAAATGAATGATCCTGAAAATGTTCAAATACATTTGAGTTGCTATTTGATCCTTCAGAATGATTATTGGTCCTAAATATGCCAAGAAATAACACATAATTTTTTTTTCAATGATTCACTTTCACATTTTACAATTGGAACTAAGCAGTCAGAATGAATTGATTCATTGCTTATTATTGTAGCATTCAGAAGCTATACGAGGGCTATTGGTGATGGACCTCGTAATTTTCAGCTTGAGGACGATACCTGAGCTGGCACCTCTCTCATTCTTATCATATCTCATTTCTCACTGCTCGAAATTTCTTTTCTGTCCATTGTTCTCAAGTTTAGAAATAAAATATTGTTCTTTTGTACAACTGGCCGAAATTTTAGATGCAGCTCATTTTATCCTCCATAAATTTCGGCTCTTTTGGATACTGAAACCCCGACTTGGCTGCAAATGAAATTAGCTGTAAATTAACACTGCATAAAATATTACTCAACCTGGTATCTGATCAGTCTGTTACTGAAACACTAATAGTAGATGAAAGAATAGGGTAGTAAATTTATTATCAGCAAACAGCAATACCTACATAGTACTAACATTGTACATACGAGTTTCCTTTGCGTCTCTTCAGTACGTGTTTCAATATTTTGTCTACTACTGTAAAGTGTATACCTTGCCACATACTTGAGATTCAGAAACATTAATTAAATACTAAATTTGTTTGCTTTAATATGTAAAATGAAAAAAAAAAAAAAAAGAAAGAAAGAAAGAAACCGTTGATTTGGCAATCAAAATATAGAATACAGAACAGATAATATATTGTTAAAAAGAAATAAAAAGTTGATTCAAACACATGATTAATAAATTAAAGAGTAAAAGTGGAATTATACAGTGATATTAAATCTGGAATATTTTTAGTATGAAAAAATATTTTTTGCTCATTTGCTATTGACCATCTTTTGAAGAAATGGTCTTAAAAATAAATAGCCTCTTTTACCCGAATACATCCTTGGCTATGTTTCAAAGTTTTGACATAGACACTTATTATTATCGGTCTGAGCTTCCATTTTTTCCCCCACAATTTCTTTGGCAATTATTTCGGCACCAAAAGAGCGCTAAACAGAGTCATTTTCTCTTTGTATTACAGCTAATAAAATAATACCCCAATATGTTTGTTTTTATATAAAAATGTAAATTATTTGTTCAACGAGAAAATATTCAATCGAATTTTGAATAATGAATGAGCAGTTTGAACTTCATAAAAATAATCTAAAAGCAGAACTTTTTAAAGCAATCAGCATATTAAATAATAATAATGATATAAATAATAATAAGCAATAATAAATATATAAAAATCTAATTTAAAGTTAAAATTATTTTTTTTATTTATTTAATACCATGAGGATGGACTTTCTGCCCCTGCGATTCTCATTCTTATAAGGATCACCAAGCAGTGCACTTAATTAACGAGATGTTCTGATAGGAGAATATCAGAAATATAAAGGAATGAAGTCACTTTCGGTCACATATTTAAAAAGATAAAAATAAATTCATCATGCTCTAAGCGTATTTGGAATAAGCATTTGATTTTAAAATGCTATTATAGTACACACACACACACACACACACACACACACACACACACACACACATATTAATACGCACGCACGCATGCACGCATACATATATATATATATATAGTTATATATATATATAGGGGATAAATAAAGTAAGACTTAACGAAAATTCTACATCTCTTTTAATTCTTGTTCTCCTGCATAAGATATTCATTAGTTAACATTTTTCAGTCAAGTTCCCTAAACTTAAAACACCAGTCCTATTTCATTTCCTTTTATAGTCATAGTCCGTATTATTTCACACGTAAGCCTCCGTTCCAAATTTAATGTGAAAGATGCTAAATTAGCAAGAATTGAAATAACTATGCAACCCAATCCCAAATTAAATCAACATAGCGTCAGTTTGCTCTACTGAGGAGACCTATGATTGTAAGTTCCCTGATCTGATCATGAACGAATAAACAGTTTCAAATTCTGAAAAGCGCACACGCACATACATAATGGACTAAATTCACAAAATCACGTGATATGTATTATAAACAAACCGTCGTGTTTTGTGTTTACGTAGGATTTCCCTATTTTCTAGTTGTACATATATATCTTGTATATCCACTTTATTTCGATTAATATATTTAATATTATCACATTTCTTACATAATTCAATTATAAATATTAAGCAGGAATTGATCTGCGAATTTTTTTTACATATCTATAGTCTTATTCTTGTTTAATTGTGTTGTTAAAATATCGGTCGGTAAGCTAAGCCTATTTCAACTTCCTTCTGGCATTTGTTTGCATACATATGAAATAAGCTTTAAATTATTTTCCGCTTTAAAAAGATAAATTTTTGAACTGTTGAATGCTATTGAGTTACTTTCATCTTTTGTTTTGATTAAGCTTATTTTGTAATTCAAATGATTTTATTTATAAATCTTGTTATGCATCAATAGGTCATCCGTTGATTCTAACATGTTAACGGGCCACCGATATTTATTGTAGTATTAAATTATTCTAAGCCGTCCAAAAAATAAATGTGAATTGTTAAAGTTTATTTAAACTCTTTCTGAATTATCGTATATTTCATGTAATAAAGACATTTATTTATCAGGTTGATTCTGTTTAAAAAAATAAAGCAACTTTAGATTTAAATTTGGATTAAACTATTTTCTATTTTGAACAAGATACATAATTAAGCTGAAACAATTATACAATGATTTACGTTGACGATGGTTAATTTTTTTTCGCCAATCCAGAGCGATATCAAGGGCAACCGTAATAGAACTGATTCGGGAGAGATGTGAATTCGCACAATACGTTTTGGCGATTTTTAACCCCCCCCCTTAACCGAAAAGTACCATGATTTGTAATTTAGATGTAATTTTGTATCTTGAATTAGAGATTCTTAAAATTAAAATAATTTTAATTAATTAATAGACCCCGATAAAATTCCTATTTTAACAGGGCCACTTGGCAAAAGTTTTGAAATCACGCCAAGATGGCGCCAAAAACGAGTATTTTGAACCGTACACTACCAGATGAAAAAAAAAAGGGTGTCATCTGCTGAAGAAATTTTGAAACAAGATAGCGTTTTCACTGAAAGGAAGTAAATGAAAGCATCAAGTTTTATCTAAAATAATTATCTTCGGTATTTTATTCAAAAAACAAATTCATCATAAAATCAAATTCCACACAATGTGTGTGTTTCCGAATACCGCAAATTTAAACAAATGTTATAAACAAGTACTAACATCTTAAAAATCTACAAACTTTCCTCAAATGATATTATTAAATTAAATTTTAAAGAAAAGTAGTTTAAATATTTTTTTTAAATACTAGAAAATCACAATTAAATTAGAATGTTTTCATAATTTTAACAAAATATCTCAAAGTAAACTAAATAAATTTGCAGCCATTATTTCAGATAAGGGACTTCCTCGGACTTAAATTGATTTAGAAGTTTTTAGGAGCTCAAGAAGCAGGGAAAGAAATTGTGAGAAAAGCAGAGGCTTGCGTTACTCAGATGTGATGTTATTATGTTCCAAAAAATGGTGTTAAATCGCTAAGGCGTTCAAAGTGCGGATAAATTGAATTTAATACATATGTGAAAAAATTTATGTATGATAAAAACACCTAAAAAAAGCAAAATTCTGAAATAACATAAATATTCCTTAGAAACATTAAAATTACTATTGGATGATTTAAAGAAACGATGCTCATTTTATATCATTTATCAATCTCAATTAAGTAGAAAACACTATACATAAATGAAATCTGCTTACAAGTTCGCAATATTGAGAAGAAAATACATAGATCACCAGAAAAAATCTTTAATGTAAAACATATGACTTACACCATTCCTGCAATTATTCATTTTCATGGACGTATTAGCAAAAGTGTTGAAGGGGAAACAGAAGTACGACGAAGACTATAAAACGAAAATGACTTTTAAATTAGTGGAAACCGTCCGCAAAATTAAGAGACCAGAAATTACCGCAGCAATTATGTTCAAAGGGTGAGGTAAATATTCTCTGGTAAGGAAGAACCACCCCGAAGAGGAGCTCATTGAAATTAATTAAATTAAGAGTTTAAAAATTCTTCTATTTTTCCGACACGGAAGTGAAAGAAGTGCTCTCGAGTGTATGAAGAAGACGAATATTACACTCGAATAACTAGGCTTAAATGTTCCAATTTTTCTAGTATTTTAATTTGTTTAAAGGATGCAATTTGGATATGTTATATGCTGTTACGGAATGTAACGAGAGAACACATCGTAAAGGTGACATTTAAGTTATATTTCCTATTGAATTAGTAATTAAGACACGCACATTCACGCGCGCGACTAATATTCTGACTGCATTTTGAATTTGTTCTATTTATTTGAGTATTGCAACTAATGTCGAGTAGATGAAGGCGTCGAAGATTCTGAAGTTAAAGTTGTGGTTTTGATTTTACAGCGTACCAATTAAAATGTTTAAAATTGTGCATTGATATGGTTCTTAATTATTATTTAATAATCATTACTTAAGAATTTAAATCTTAGAAATATTATTCAGAGTTTCTTCCGAAATACTTTCAGAGTTTCATAATAATTAAGTCATCCCTAGAAGCATTCTTTGAATCATTCTTTATCTGCTTAGATACATCTGATAAAAGTACATTTTTATTTAAATTGTAATCATGATTTTCGAAAAGCTTTTTAAAAATTATATGCGAACGAAAAAACGTTACTTAAACGAAAATAATTTCTTTTTTTTTAATAGCTTTATTCATACAACTCAACAAGAGAGTAAGATATTTAGATTTTAGGAAATTCGCAATAAATCAGGAATGCGTGCGTAATCGATGCAAATGTTGGTTGATTGTATAAAATTTTTGGAACTGACTTCTCACGGAAATCGATGCAAATGTAATAACTGTATTTGTTTTCTCCATTCACTTTCACACAATTTGTTAAATAATTTTAGAATGTGAGCAGAATAATAGTATGTTAAGCAATTGTTTTTTATAATATTAATTCTACCTGAAAATTTTTATAAAGTGAAAGAAAATAATAATACATTTTGATACATTTAATGATATTTATTGTACAATATAATTGTGACCTCTTGTTATCAAGATGGTAATTTACAAGTACGAGTTTTGTAAAATACCTTGTTTTTGGAGGTGGAGAACTCAGATAGTGCTTGATTGATATCTGTTTCAGTTTCGAATTTCTTGAAAATTAAAAATTTTTGCTGGGAGAAGAATGGAATAATCTTAGGGTGTTAAGTCTGGGGGGTGGTAGATATGACAGAATTTCCTATCCCAGCTCTGAGACTTTCTGGCTAGTCGCCAAAGAAACGAGTGTCTGGCAAAATCATGATGCAAAATGCTGCTTTTCCTATTGAACACTGAAGGCCTCTTTTTCTGATGAGTGCTTTATTTAAATCATTCATTTGCTGGATGGATCTTCCCGAATGAGTATTTTCGTTATGTTTCTAAAGCTGGTAATGCATGGATCCTTATATATCTCACCATATAAACAGCATTTTCTTATTCAGGTTCAACCTCTGTTAAAGAAGGAGAAGGCAGGTTGTCCAGACTTACAGTATTCTCTTTTCCTTACAATCTTTCCATGGGTAAATAATTTTTCATCACGAGTTATCATTCGGTCCAATGAAGGTTCGTTTTTGTCCCTAACAAACAGAGATGTACAAATGACTACTCTCTTAAACAAATTTTTTTCACTTAATTTATCTGGAATATATCTAGACTAATCCTAGAAATTATATTGTACAATTAATATTATTAAATGTATGAAAAATGAATTATTATTATTTACTACTGAAACTGTAAAAAACTTTCTATTAAACCTAATATTAAATGCTAACTAAAATGATGACATCAAATAAACAGAAAAATGTATTTTAAACGGAACGTAAATTAGTAGAATGATGCAGTTATTTCAATAATGCAAACCATTTAAAGTACTATTTTAAAAATTTTATTTTTAAAATACAAATAGAAGTTTGTTTGGTTTATTTTAATTTATATTCATTTACTATTATAATTTTTAATATATCCAGTATGCGTATTTTGTTCAGGTAAGGGGTTTGAGTGAGGACTTTAAGAAAACAAATTTTCAATGTATGAAAATTCATTTCATGATAAAAAAAATGCACTACTTTTTAATTTAAAACAATGAGTTTTATACATATTATCTATCTTCATTTAAATCCTAAAAATTGTTAAATTTCGCAGGGTAGTATAATAGTTTTCATTTAGCATTAGATAGGAATTTTGCATGATATAATTGCAAGTAAAAAAGAACAATGAGTCCAAGCTCGAAAAACTTCGAAATTTCCTCCCAGTGTCTCACGATAGGGTTCAGTTTATGTTATTTATGTTTGCTCGAAATAAACAACGAATGTTTACATATTAAGCCAGTAATACATGGCTGTAATAAAATATGCTTATTCTGATAACTGTGGCTGTTGTTTATTTAAAGGTTCTTTGGTAAGTAATGTGTAGTATTCCAATCCCCTCCGAGCAATGATTCAGAAGCCTCCACTTCGCGGCGCAGGCAGTACCGCCTGTGAGGAGAGAAAAAGAGATTTTTGTAAAAGGAGTTGAAGGTTTTCGTAGCATATGAGCAATTATTAAGTCTCCCTGGGAGTGCTACAAACCTATTCGAATCTTCAATAAAGGTTTGTTAAGTTTTAAAAGTCGTTACTCATTTCACTGTATCTTCGAACCACAACCAAAAATTACATAATGCATATTTAAAAAAGTATGTATGGATTATCTCCAATCACATTATTTCTTGATTATTTCTTTCTCCTCCATAAGAGGGCTGAGTTGCGCGGCTCACATTTCTGATAGAGAATTATTGAAACGTCTTGCAGTATCCTTGAAGTAGGATGACCAATAAATGCCAAAAATAGCAATGAAATATACTTAAAATAATTCGAATATAATAAAAAATTTGGTTCATACCATAAAATCACACCGATCCTTTTCATTAAACCAAATTAATTTGCCAAACGTTAAGATGATTGAATTAGTGTATTTGGGTTGGAAATAATTTTTGTAAATTTGTAAAACATTAATTTTCTTGGTCTACGGGATTTTATACATGTGTATAAGATTTCATACAATACAACGACCGATTGTTAATTGATTGCTTATAAATGTAGCACTTTGAAGTAAGTAAAGTTTATTAGCGAAATGTCTCCTAATTTTGAACCTCGGTCAAGTGATACTGATGACAACCGAGCTGGTACCTCCTTCTTAAATTTTATACACCACGCCAACAGGAGAACTCAGAATCTTGACAGATTTAACTTGCATTAGCCCCGCCTCACGGCGGAGCTTCTGTAACATCAGGTCCCATTTCAATGGAAGCAACGCCGGCCGCGAACTTGCGGTAATGACCAGTCGTTACCAGTAGGCTATCGTGGCTAGTGCAATACAAAGAATTTGGCACAATGCAAAATGAATTTTCGCATCCATGTTTGACTTTTAATCTTGCACCGCATAACTACCATATTCCTGACGGAAACTTATAAGTGTTAAGACGTAATTAATATTAATCGTTGAGATAATCAACAATTATGTTACACGTTGTTCAATGAGGATAATGTAACAATAACAAATTTAGAGCTAAACTCTCTGTATTCCACGGCACTTTCACAATACGACTCGTTACATTTAATTTGTACGGTAGAATTACCCTTCCCAATGCGTTAGACACATCGGTCTTTGAAGGAATAAAAATAAAACCTGAGAATAATCATCAAACTTCTATTTTAAATTTCAATTAATAACATTAAAGAAAACTCGAAAACCTCTTACGTATTCAGATATATACATAGTCTAATGTATTTTGTAACTATTTTCCAAATTATGGAAAATAAGAGTCCGTTTTAAACTGCGAGTCCATTTGAAAAACAAAATTTCAAAATTATTACCAATATATATTTAAAAGAATATGAGCAATACATAAGAATGACAAATTACAATACATAGAGTGTCATCATGTAAGAAAGATAAATCAAGGATAACAAATCCCATATATTACTAGCAAAAGTTGAAAATCTTTTAAATTAATCAAAAATATTGTACTCACTCATTTATTGACAAAGCACGAATCCAGGAAAACATGTGATATAAGTATTTGAGGATAAGTGGATCTTCCACATATACAGCTCCTTAGTAAAAAAATATCTCTCATATGCTAAAATATCGATTTCTTTAATCACAAGAAAACTTAGACTATAATTCACTTGTGACTGCATGAAATTGTTACGAGCCTCTGCAGTGTTTGATTGTTCTCGCGAATATAGATACGCTTTCCTAAAATTCAGAACATGTATTAAAGTCAGAAATAAACGTCTTAAAAAGACCCTATATGTAGCTTCTACCAGTTAAAATGTGCACTATTGGTAACGATACTTTCAGTAATGTTATTTTACATTCAAGTTAGAAACACAATTTTGAAAGTACGTATGTAGAAATTAGCATGTGTGAGTTCGAGTTCAGTGAAGAATACAAGCAGAAATTTACAAAATTCTTATCACATAGAATTCTTGTCAACGTGTTCATTAAAAGTAAAAATTTATGTTGTACAAATTTAATAACGAAAGTCCATATAAACCACTGAAAAGTGAATAGAGAATCTCAATGAAAATGTCATATATTCTTAATTAAAAAATGAACTTAAAATTTGTTATATCTGAGGATTAAAATACTTATTATTATGAATGTTTTTTGCTATGTATTTCTGCCCGACAGAAAGATCCATACAATTAATACGCCTCATTATTTTTGAACCATGGTCAGACAATGAGATAAGCATCTGAGCAAGCACTCCAATTTCCCCATTCACGCCATCTAACTTGAGAACTTTGACCCACGCCAGATTAAATGTACATTTGTTTCTCTATTCGACGTGTCTTTAATGGAACGTGCAGCTCCACTGAAACATCACTGCTTACGAGTTGGATACAATGTCCACTCGGCCACTACTACCAATCAATTTTTTTTTAAATCATCTACACGGACATACATAAATTAAAAAATAAAGTTCAAAATGAAGTTAAACACTAGTTCTCAAAGGCTCAGAGTCTCTGCCTTAGCACTATGGATGATAATAGCAAAAGCAACTAAAATTATGTGATCGGATTATTTCGCATTAGTTCTAAATAAAGTTTTCTTTCTTAAGGTAACAAAATGTTTACGAAAAGCATTAAATGGTTTTTAGAACTATAAAAAAGTTTTAATTAATTCATTTTTGATATTGGGTATCAGAAAAAAATCGCGTTATTACAGAGAACGTTTTCGAAAAAAAATTCAATCACCACTGCTTTTCATTAAAAAGCAATTACTTCGGACAATTACTGCAATCTACCTCTTTGGAACATACAAAAAAAAAAAAAAAAAAACCGCTAACTAAAAATAAAACACTTGAAAGTGACGCCTTGAAAATTAAGAATCAGAATCGGGGAACGAGATACGGGTTGTGTTGATTTATAGTCCCGGAGGAACACCTGATTGTAGCATCTCTAGTTTTTGACCAGAACCTTTTCTATACGCTCCATATTAAGCAGGATCCTTCTTTTGTTAACCCAGATTCTCTTTCTTCTGTCTTTCAATCTTTTCTTTACCGTTCGTCCACTTCTTAGTACAACAAAATTTCAGTGAATCAATTGAGAAAGAATAAACCTGACGGTTATTTGAAATTTCTTCTTTTTTTCTTTCTCCTTCAGCCACTCTTTCACAATTGCATCTCCTTTCTTTCGGTGTGAAAGAAGCTTAATTGAAAATGCTGAAGATTTACGATTCTTTTTTGAAGGGGTGTGTTATCAAAGCGAGCTGGAGTGAGTGGACGGCTGTTAGGGAGATGGAACATTGAGTAAGAATTACTGAGTTTAGCTTATGGGTATTGATTTAGACTGAATAGAAGGGAAAAAATATGGTCTGGGTCTGATTTAAACCCATTCATTTTTAAGTAGTCTGCATTAAATGAAACGAAAAAAAGGATGGTATTAGTTTTTTAACCCGATTAGATAAGTAATATTTAAAAAAGTGCATAAATTTATGAAAAAGGGGTTGTAATATAAAAGCATAGTTAATAAATTTTAACTAAATTTAAAGTTCGAAATTCATTCTCTCTAGAAAATAATTTCATGATAGATCAATATTTATTATAATATAAAAGAATTGTCTAAAAATATGTTCCATCTCTCTTTATTTCTTTTAAGCAAAACTTTAATTTGGATTTTCAAGGGGAGGGCATGACTTGGGAAATTCAGTTGGGATGAAACTTTGTGAGTTTGTAGCATACCTGAAGGGTGTTTACATATTAAAATAATGGAGCACACTACATACAGCTAATTCCTAGAAAAACGAATTTATGAGTCTTAAAACCACTTATATAGTGTTTAATTTTCCCTTTCGTACAATAACGATACAGCTAAGTCAATAGTGCATTTGCTTACCATCTGGTTGTCCGGGTTCAATCCCGTCCTTGCGTATTTTTTTCCTCAACTGTTTTAAAATTCATAAAACAATTGTTGAAGTTAATGAAAGTATTAATTTTAACTTGAGTTTCGTTAGTTCCAGTAGTTGTTTTCAAGATAACACTCTAAATGCTTGACTGTCATGTGATTATTAGGACCTGAAAAAATAAATATCAAGTTGATAGACAAGTAATTGCGGTATTTGTTATTTAAAAATTTGATGCTTATTTTGGACTCAACTTTTATTTAACTATGTTCACGTAATATATCATTTTCAAGAGCGAATTCCTCTTTAATGATTTACACTAATGGTTTAGTTGTTATTGTTTATTCTTTTCATTTAAGTTGTCAAAATAATGATGGAAAAAAGCATATTAAGCCAAAATGGGACGAAAAGCAGTAGAAACTGCTTGCAAGGTTAACCAAGTATTTGACCAATGGACTATCACGAATGCACAACTCAAGATTGGTCCGAAAATTTTCATACTGCAGACGAGAGCGCTAATGATGAGGAGAGTCTTGAATGTCCTTCTGCCATTGAAAACAACCAATTAATCATCATTAGTGACGACGAAATAAGCAAAACAACTCTAGGGATTGCAAGAATTCAACGTTGACCGTTCAACAGTTGTTTGACATTTGCACCAATTGGGATTTTTTTTCTTTTTTTTAAAAAAAGAACGATAAATGAGTGCTTTATTTGCTCAATGAAAACCAAAAACTTCGCCGATGCGAATTCTTCTCTGCTCTTCTTCGCAACTAAAATTATCCATTTCTTAATCACATTGTAAAATGCAACGAGAAATGGATTCTATGCAACAACTGACGATTCTCCGCACATTGGCTGGACAGAGATGACTCATCAAAACACTTCCCCAAACCGCAGCTGCATCAAAAGGTGGTTACAGTTACTGCTTGGTGTTCGGCAAGGGGAAACTTTCTCTAAAATTTCTTATACCCTCAGGAAAACTCTCGCACCAGAGAAGTATTACTAGGTAATCGACAAGTTCACCAAAAACCGCAACAGTTATGTCCAATATTGATCAAAAGAAAAGGACAAATTCTCCATGACAATGCCAGACCTTATGTCTCACAAATAACAGCGCAGAAATTGAATATACTGGAATACGAAACTCTACATGCCCCAGGTTAATCACCAGACCTATAACCTACTATCTATCAGTTTTCAAGGCACCTTGATAGTTTATTGCAATATAAGGTCTTCAACAACCAAGCAGCAGTTCAAATTACCATCGAAGAATTAATCAGTTCTAGAAATTCAGAATTCTATTCTGTCGGAATTAATAAACTTATTTAATGTTTACAGAAGTACATAGATTCTAATGATTCTTATTTTGATTAATATACCTAATTCTAAGCTGATATATACTGCTTTAAATATAACAGTGAAAAACCGCAATTATTTTTCACCAACCTGATATATAAGTTTGGATTTAGACATGCACCACAAGCACAAAATACATTTTCTAAACCAATTTAAGCTACTTTTCTAAGAATTGGCCGGCTAATGAGCCTTACTACTTTCACAAGTGGACAACCTTTTGGCGTACTGCAAACCTAACAAATCCAGTCTCTAACTGAATTTCTCAAATCATGCCCTCCCCTTAGTAAGATGTGCTTAGCTTTTGAATTTTTCGACTAACTGACTTGGAGGAGCTCAAGAGCTATTAATGACTGACCTTGTAAGTCTGAACCTCGGTCAAAAGACATGAACGACGCTTGAACTGAAACCCCTATCTTCGGCTCCACATTTCGCAGCTGGGAGAACTTTGAGTCTCGATAGATTTAATGTGGATTAGCCCTACTACACAATTTTCCCCCTAAGGAAAAACAAGCAACGAAGCCATGGTTCAAATAACACATAGCCAGTCACTCGACTAACGCGGTCATGATGTTTCAGTCAAATCGTGTGTTTGAGTCAATATTTCACTAAAATCCTGCTTTTTAGCATGGAAGATGCACGGTGAGGTAACTGAGACGTCTTCGACAGGGAAAAATGAGATTATTTTACATATACCAAGTTAAAGTAATCCTCTCTTTTTAAAATTAAAAGCAATGGAAGCCATATTTAACATTGAGATAAATGTATATTTGTGTCTATGTTTGTGCAAAAAATTTATAAGTGTAAACAATTTTGTATGATCAATTGGAAATCAATACCTGTATTTACATTGATGAGGTACATCTTTCATTATACTCTCTCTATAAACTCTACTGCATTTATAACTGAAAATTTGCAGAGTGCTTATAAATGGAACATTCAGTAACCTGACCCTAATTATAATTTCAAAAATTAACCCTAGATTTATGGGCATTGACTATAAATCTACTTTTACTGAAGTCTGTTTTTTACGGATATATTAAAATGATTTTTTTTGTAAATTATTTATTTAAATGAATAGATTTTTATTTACTGGTGTCTTCAGTGCAATTTTTAAATATAGACTCTATCTTGGGTGTACACTTTTCAAGTACATATTTGTTATAAAATAATAAGAACAGCTTCCCTTCCAGATATCAATTCTTTTCTCTACGAAATTCAATGTTGAAGTGATTACTTGTGATGTGATTAAGTTTTCCCTAACTATACGTAATTAGTTCAAAACCATCTTCTCTTGTATATATTGCAAAACAGCCGTCATTTTTTATGTTGCTTTTTCTAATTCATTACTAAATTGACGGAGTTACATAATATATATATATATATATATATATATATATACGACATTAAGAATTTATAAAATATAGGTATTCCAGAGAAAATGTGTAGAAATACGTTTTAGCTGCATTAAGTAATTAAAACCCAAAAAGTAATGTTTAAAGAATAAAACTTGCACATTCAGAATTTTTAAGAGTAAAATAGAAAACCCGCCAAATTAATGGGTTGTGTAAATCTAGAATTAAATTTAGTTAAAACTCAAAAATTTTAAAATTTATGATTTAGATTTCGCACAGTTTATAGGCAAATTCAGTGCTTACTAGAAAAAATTATGTTTACAGTATAGGAAACAACTTTATTTCATAATAAGCAAAATATCAACATTATGAATGAAGTAGATTTTAAGGAAAGTGTGTCAGAATCGTAAAAAACGGAATTTTGAGAAAAACACAAGTACAGACATATTTTTCTAGGCGTGCCATATTTTTACAATTTTAAAATTCAATTTCTGTACGTTCTATTTATCAAATTCTCATGTATAACGCATATGAGAAATCACCGGCCACTATTTTATAACTGTAAAATCAACAACAGAAATGTAAAATTTAAAGTCCTTTTAGTATATCAGTTACTTTAAATCTGTCGGTGCTCCAAGTCCCAGTGTTGGGGAAGGGGATGTGGAGAGTATGATAGCAGCTTCGATATCACCCTTTTTATCTGACCATGTTTAAAATTATCTGGCGTATTTGTTGTGGATAGTGGGTTGTTGTGTCGGGCAGAAATAAACATCCTTAAGCATGTCTATATGGGAGGGGCATCGTAAAGTTTCAATTATTACTAAGAAATAACCGAGATATGTGGATAAAATTTATTCTGTAAATTATTTACCCTCATATATTAATGTTTTACATTGCAGCTATTAATATGGATTTTTTTGGTTACCGGAAACCTTACATCGAAGCAACCTACTATATCATGATGTTTTAATTATCATCCAGAGGAATCGCAAAATTTTAATTATTGCTAAAAATAATCGAGAATTAAGCTTACTTCTTATTTATCATTCTCTAGACTTCCCTATATATACATAGTTTCTATATGGAGTTATATATTTCTTCTGGTGATTCTTGATTTTTCGAAGGCCATCTTTGTAGAACTCTGTAGATTGTTCTCTACTTTTTTCATAGTTAAAGTTACTTTTTCATAGTAAAGTTTCATAGTTCGCTAGTTATTTCAATTGACTTCTTCCCTGAAATCATATATAAACGATAATAGCTGTAATTTGCATTTTATGAACATAAGAATCAATTAACATGTGGAATAAATTTTATTCAGGAGCCTTGATTATTTCTTAGTAATAATAAAATTATTGCGATACCCCCTGATATAGGCAAGCAGATGTATGCTTTTTATTTACAATAAAAACCAAAAAAAAAAAAAAAATTATCAGTAAACTTGCAATGTTTATTAAAAGTGCGATTAATTCTGTTAAAAGAATTATATTCTAGGAATAGTTCGTTTCAGAATTAACGGAATCGATGGATAAATTTAACATGACCTTTAAATCCAACCTATTCATTTTTAACCTGATAAATTGATCAAACGAACAGGATGGTACAAATTATTTAATTGGGTATTACTTTTTCAAGTAACTATTGATTTTTTTTATCAGATATAAAGTTTCATGATTAATTGTTTATTAACGTCCGACTCAGAAGCAACATGAGTGCTATTGGCGTCGGACCACATGATATTGAACCAAAGTCAAATGACGAGAAAGGGCAGCTGAGGTAGCTTCACGCTCTCCAAACTTCCCCACCACGCCCACGGAAGGACTTAGAACCTTGACAGGCTTAATATGCATCAGTCTCGCTTCACGGCGGGTCTTTTGTGGCATCAAAGCTCAAATACTCTAACGACGAAACGAACGCTGGTCGTGAGTTCGCTACCATATACACTAGCTACTAAGGCTCTTTACAATACTAATAATTTTTTTAATTTTTTAAAAGATTCAAACATTTTAAAGGTAAAAAAAATGCCAAATTTTAACAACTGTAACAAAATAAAATAAGCGATTACGCCATAAAAAACTCACTATTAAATTAAATATTAAAATTAAAGCAATATATATATATATATATAAAAATTATTAAAGTAGGCCATAAAATTTTATTTAGCCATTAGAATTTTCTTTCAATATTTTGGGACTAATGTTTGTACACACACACACACACACACACACACACACGCACACACACCTGCACACACACACACACACACACACACACACCTGCACACACACACACACACACACACACACACACACACATATATATATATATATAGTTTATGTAACTTTTTTAAATTTATATTTTAAACGAGAAACGTAACCAACAAAAAATAAACAAGAGTTCCATCATCTACTAACATTATTTTCATTACCACTTAGATTCATATATAAAGATGAATTAATAAGGCTTAGGATTCGCAATGAAGTTGACTGATTCTTTCGCTGTCTTAAGAAGAATTAAGATCAATAAATAATTTGTATTAAATAATTAATTTGAAACGATTTTTAAAATTTCAAATTAATGGGCACAATCTGCAGAACATTTATGATATGACATACAAGTAAAGTGAGCCTCATTTACTTAGAGACTCAGACAAAAATTTAAATTATTGAGCTTGCAGGATGTCTAGTATACACGAAAGAATTTTGATATCCGCCAGTAGTTTATTAAAAACCATGAATTTCCTGTAGCATTAAAATATGTTACAATATAATTAATTGTGTCTATTATTTTATTAGTTTGAATTAGCCTATTTTTGAGTAATCTCATGGTTCATATATAACTATTCTTATCTCCCAAGTGTAGAGGGAACTTTGTTAGGGGCAAGTTTGTGAGATGTATGTGTACATAACATCTCACTGAAAGAGAAACATATATATATATATATATATATATATATATATTATCTGTAAATCACCTCAGGTGTCGCATACACTAAAAGTAATCTGCGTTTCTCTGCGTTACAAGAAAAGTAAATTAGACTAAAAGTTAAAGGCTATTGTTAACAATGTTCCTTTTATTTGTCTGAAATTTAAAGACAAAAAGATGATTACATGTCAAGTAAGAGTAAGAGCTGAATATGCAAAAATAAAATGATTATTAGTTAAAAAATAGAATAAGGATGTGAAAAGAAGGGTATGAGTCAGAAGTGGAAGTAAGATAAAGTAGTGAAAAATGAAGTGTATGTGTGTGTTTTCTACACTATGTTATTGATAATTTGCTTTAAGTTTCAGTCATTGAATGAAACACAGAGCAATAAAATTAAATTTAATTAAAAAAGTATACTCAGCACTGAAAATATTCAATTCGAAAATTGAGGAATTATTTCTTCTACCAATCAACATAAAATATGCATTTTGTTCAAGCTTCGAATTATTTACCAGACTAAGAGGGGAACATCTTCCTATAACTTAAGTTACATTGGAGAAAATTGATATTCTCTCTGCTATTAAGCGGTATTTTAAGTAATTGAATACACCAATTCATAGGGAAAAAAATCCATCAAATTTCAGGATATTAAATAAATTTTTATAACTCAAATATTCTTTTATCATGATGTATAAATAATATTTTCATAACAAAAGATCCGCTTTCTTGCGTATGACTTTGGTAATGGTCTGGTGGAACATTCAAAAACTTCGATTATATTTGGGTACTTTTCCATTAAGACGATGAAGACTGAAATTTTAGACAGGAATAAGGTTCTTTTGTTTTCTTGCCAATATTCCATATCCTCCAAATAAATAAGACAAATCAGCTAAGATTTTGAGGGGAATTACAAAATTGTATGACTATGATGATTTTTCACGTCACCACATAAAAAAACTAGATAAATTGGTTGATAAAGTAACTTATAATACCAAGAAAGTTATCCCTAAAGAGCCTTTTTCTTAACAGGTTATAAAACTGATTGGTTTTTTTTCCTTTAGGTATGGATTTTATTTTCAAAAAAAAAAAGTATTCCTGATCGTAATAGTAATCAGAGTTAAAGAAGATAGATATAATTTTTTTTATTTTATCTTAGATGAAACAAGAAATTAAATGTCGAAAAGTATAAAGAGTAATTAATTCAAGGATTTTTAAGAAATCTTTTATGGTGCATTTAGTTGATACTAATGTTATTAGAGCTAGTAATGTTATATATATATATATATATATATATATATATATATATATATACATTCTTCGTTACTTATTTTTACATGTTAAACTGAAAAAGTTTTGTACTTAAGTTGTGTCCCAATAAGAAAACTTTAAATTGATTGTCAACAATTTATTTTATTTTCACACAAGAGGGTGGCAGATGCATCAGGAATAGTAGATGTAATATAAGTCAACTTACTCTGATATAAATGTAAAAAGTCACAGATAATTTTCCCTATTCATTTCTCCTGGAAATTAAGATTAAGGATTGTATAGATCACATGGTAATAGATGTAGAAAATTTTAGTATTCTATAAGGAGACTGAATGGCAGGTAGGGAAAAATTCCTAATAACTCAGAGAATAGGAAATGTTTATCTGATCAGCTTTGTAAAACTCAAGATTATAGAGGCAAAAACCTGCTGTGATCAATTAGTAAGTATTTGAACTGTCCAATTATAACGGGTACAGAACTATAAAGTAAAGCAAATTTACTATTTGAGCAAAACTCTTGGATTAAAATAGACACGTGTTAAAAGATAAATACAAAGATAATTAAGACAAAATTTATTAAAGTATCCATATTGAATTCATGAATTTCGCTAAGCTCTATAACATGATTCAAAGTAATTAAATGAGAATTGTTATCAATATAAACATTTGAATTCAACTTCAAAACCGTTATAATAAAATCATATATTCTAATTCAACACTGTAGAATGTTATCTCTATAATAATACTATACATTAGCGTTCGCACTGAAGAGTGATTGCTTTTATATTTAAATACTTTGTATTCAAATTCATAGTATATAATTATACCTGTATATTAATTGGTTATATAATTAATATTATTATATATATAATTATATTAATGATACCTATATAATAATATATTACCATTCCCTCTGTAGAGTCATTGTCTCTAGAATATTATATATTCGATTTCCCGTCATAGAATTGTCACAGTTCAAATATAGTTCAAAGTTCGTTGTGTGATTTACTTAAAATGTGAGTCTCAAATTTATATTTGGAACATTTGAGGTAACATACTTAAAATAACCTTTTAATGTTCGTTAATCGATCGTACTCATTCATATGAAAATAATAATTTCCAGCATACAGATTAATACCTTGTTATATTCTTTAATGGAACATAACTATTCATATCAATTTATAATAATTTTACAAAATAATGATTGGAGAATAATGAGCATATATATTATTTAGACTCACAAAAATAAGATACCTTTTTTATATAAAATTCAAAATTAGGTATTTCATACATTCAAAATAAGAAATATAAAAATGAGAGATAACACACACATACAGAGAGAGAGAGAGAGAGAGAGTGAGTGAGAGAGAGAGAGAGTGAGTGAGAGAGAGAATAAAATATAAAAATATATAAAGATGTGATACTTCCTTCTCCCAAAATAAGACATCAATTGAAATACAAAGCTGACATAATTTACATTCTCAGAAATAGGGTATTTAAAGGTATGTCATGTCATGAGTTCTTTAAGCGAAATATTTTCAAGTGAGATAATAAAAATAAGTCGTATTGTATTTTTAGGTTATCTTCCTTATCGGGTAAAACATATTGGCCGAACTAATGAAACTGAAATTCATGTGCTGGATGAAAAATTCTAAATTCTGATGCATGGATGATATCGTACGATTTCATAGTGATTTAATTAAATTGATCAATTCATAAGTTACCTCGGATAATTGTTTCAAGGTTGCTTAAAGTCCAGAATATGATGGACAGTTTCCTGATATCAGGATGATATTTGAATTCTTCCAGCATCACGAAGCCTGATAAAATGAATCATCATAAACTTTGATGTTTTCAAGATGTTCTTTTGTTATTATATATATATACATATATATTGGAACGTCAACTGTTAAATAATTCATAATGAATCCAGAAATTTCATGAATTGGTGGTTTACGTGCTTTAGAAGATTTCCCCCTATATTTAGTTACAGACAAAAACTTTTGTGGTAGGAGTGATATATTTGATCCCATGTCACAAATATTTGGAAGAATAATAGGATCATATTCCTTTTCTGGCAGAGTAATCTGGATAATTAGTTATGGTCATAATTTTTCTTTATCTTCCTTCGATCCATCGTTTTCTATAGTTTTACTTTTCTGATCAGCTACGTCATCATGAGAACAATTATTTTAATATCTAGTTGGTTCTTACATTTCTCTTGCACGATGATTTCTATTCTAACCAAATGATTAATATTTATGTGTTTTAATTCTAGTTGGATTTTGTTATTGATAAGGTGAACTTTAATTCTGATAATAAGGTGTTTGTTTGGGAAAAATTATCATGATGTGATTGATAATTTGTCTGAAATTAGCTTGCAACAAGCCCTTTTTGTCTTTAACTTTGATATTCTGATTGATTTGAGCCTTATAGCTAGTTTCCTTACGTCGAGATTCAAATGAATTTTTAAGATTTTACAAGGAGTTTTTTCCCCCTTATCATACTTATTTAATTTTCTGCCGCATCTTAAGGAGAAACAAAGTTGGGTGTTCTTTACTTTCATCGATTACGTTGTGTTGAGGCTGGTTAGAAATAATTAAATTATATAATTTGTCAAAATTATCAATGTTGATTTGCTGAGATACTCTTAAAAATAAGTTTTTGGCTGATGTGCATATGTATGCTAAATTGAGTCGCTATTTCTCCGATGTGAATAATATTATTGTTCGAGCCTTCCAAGATTTTGTTGAATTTAGAGGTTCTCTGAACTCTTTTGGGATGGATTATATCACGACAAAAAATATCGTGATTGACTAGGTACTTGAACTGCCAGATTCTTACGGGTACGGTCAGTCAACTTGTGGTATTTCAAACAGGGCATCTTGTTTGTGTTTTTAAGTTTGAAGAAATACAAAGTTAAACTTCATCTATCTATCCATGCGTTTATCATTCGCACACACCTTATTCCATACAAATGTTTTGTAATCTTGTAAATAATAAAAGTTCATAGAATTTTTTTATGATTTTTTTTTCAGGTTAACCTAAAAAGGATATATGCAATGCGTTTATTCAAAGGACATTTATTCATGGCGTTGTCCTTTTAAAGGTTGGGAATCATCTGCTTGGCGTTTACTAAAAAGTAACACGCTAACAAAGACCTATTTAACATCAATATTAAGAATGCTGAGCTTATTAATTTATATGTTGTCATATATCGTGTTAAAAATTCGAAATCTTTACCTATGTAATTATTTCACCATAATTTGAAAATTCAGCTCACCATATCCTCTGTCATCCTTGTGATTGTATCTTTATCAATATTATTTTATGATCAACATGATTTTTAACACTATTCTATTATCAATTTTAGTGATAAGAATTTTCCAAGAAGGAGCTTTCTAATTTCAAAATCAGCAGTTAAAATTCCGAACTAATGAGTACACGTTATCGACTGTTTGTATCTATTTGTTTGTCAATTTTATTTATTATCTAATAAACATGAGCGTAAATAAGAAACAACCTCTACACATTATTTTCTAATATCAAGACTTCACGATAGTATACTTCGAATAAGAGGCTTATTAATTTCAAAATCCAGAAAGATTGAAATTTTACTAATAATGATTATATAGTATAATTGATTATTTCCATCTGTCATTTTCACGCCACAACTGATTTACAAATATTTCTTGTAGAGTATTAGTATGAACACAATAGTATCCAGACTTCGTGATAAGAAAATTGTAAATAAGGAACTTAAAAAACTACTAACCCAGACAGTTGAAAATTTTATTTCTAAAGATTATATCGTATAATCGGTTTCTTTTACATGCTCTTTCCTCCACACAAATGATTTATTTTTCGATCAACATGAGAGTAAATAAAATCAACACAATATTCTAATGTCTAGACTTGATGATAAAAAACTTCGGATACGGGGCTGATTAACTTTAAAATCAAGCCAGTTAAAACACAACTAATGGACTACACCACTTCTTCAGTCATTGCTGTGTTTTTGCTCCTTTTCAAATATTCCCTCATATTTCATTCGGTTATCGTACCGGCCTATCCCCCACTTCCGACCACCCCTTCGAAGTCTTGTCTTCGCTTCCAATTCCATCTCCTCTGCATAACAGAAGAGGAAATTAATGATTCAAATCGAGGAAAATCGAAAACGTTTAAGGAAAAACGTGTCTCGAATTGTTTCTCTCTCTGTGTTCCACTTTCTTCTCCGCTTTCATTGGAACTCTTCCCCCTTTTTTTTCTCCGATTGCGGAATCATTTCTTATTTTTCGACGCGCCATGTGCATTATATTCCGTTTCTTTTTCAATTCCGACATCTAATGTGCCGTAAAAAGTCGAGGGAAGGGAAATCTTCGGGCCTTTTGTTTGGAATAAAAATTTAAATGAAAATTCCGAGATTCGAAATTCGTCGGTGAATGGGCTTTAAACCGGAAATGGGAAAAAGTGAATCTCTGGATGAATGAGTTAGGCATGTGCAATTTAAGTAAATTTCTGTTGCATTCATTATAGATCTTACGATGAATTCAAATGGTATTAGTTGTCTTTAGTACCAGTTGGGGATGAAGTTTAAATTCCTTAAGAATATAGCAGATTGCTTATATGCATTGTTTACCAAAGCAATCACGAGATATTTCTCTTTTAAAATGAAAAAAGTTTCTTTCAAATGCAAAAAAGAATAGATTTGAATGAGATTTTTCATCTTTATTGAATATTAAATTACTTCAAATGTGTTAGGGAGGTTGAAAACGAGGCGTGTTAGGAATGATAAATGGAGTATATTAGGAATGAGGAGTGAGGGAACTGGACAACTCACTATAGTATTGTCCTATGATCGTTTTTCTTTTTTCTATGAAGTTCCATAAGTCTGATCTATTCACATTCTAAAGTACCCTCACAATAACTTTTCCAGCCAACGAGACCATCTTTGCATCAGATTCCCTGATTGATTGATAAACTTCACCCTTAGAAGCAACACGAGAGCTATTAGTGACTCTGTCACAAATAGCTCTCGTGACATTCCGAACTTTTGTCAAGTGACGACGGTGACATCTGAGCTGATATTTCCATCACCAAACTTCAACAGCACGACATAGGAAGACTTAGAGCCTGGGTGCATCAACCCTCACTACGTGGCAGGTCTTTACTAGCATCAGGTCTCGAACCCACGACTCGATAGAAAAGACGCCTGTAGCGAGTTCTCGACCATGATCACTATCTACGGCTGCCACCAGATTCTACGGAAGCAAGCATTGTTTTGAATGTTACTTGATTTCTGGATTATAATGATGAAATCGGATTGCATGGAAGTTGACAACACGAGTAAAATTACGAGATGTGTCATCAACATCCCTCGTGTTGCTTCTTAATGCGACGGTAATAAGACAATCAAATAAAACGACAACTATGTGTTGCTCAAAATCCCATAAGGACAAACTATCAATCAAGTTCGTGAAGACTATACGGCTAAGTTCCCTTTGACATATATGTTTTGGTTTTAGATTTATTAACGTCGACTAGAAGCAACACAAGGGCTATTGGTGACATACCTCGTAATTTTGAATTTTCGGTCAAATGACGAGGAAGATTCCTGAGCTGGTACTCCCTCTCCTAACTCCTACATCCCGTCAACCATTTGACATGTCATAGACTCAGTTATTTCACATAACGATTGGTTTTAAGTAGACATTGGACAAAAAAGGTTAAGTGTTGCTACGTTTTTATAATCTTACAAAATAAGGTACAATCGCTTTTTAATATGTATCTATCACACTTAATTTTTTTAAAAAAAAACTGCGAATTATATCCCAAGTTTTTAGAATTTTTCGTCGTTTTTTATGTACATTTAAGTTACAATTAGCTATTTAAAATTTGAAATATCATTGTTAAAAATTTTGTTCACAGATTTAATCATAAATAATACGATAAAAGTATAATTTTAAAATACTTTATATTTTACATAATGCTTGAGTCGTAAAAAGCGTTTTGAACCTAAAATATTCTATTTTAAAAAATAGTATAATCAAAACGAAGAACTATTGAGATGTTTTAACTCCCCTGAAAAGAATCCCCTTATGGGCTTACCTTCTTTTAGTTAATATGGAATCATGAGCCCGTGGTATGTTAGTGACCTTTTCCTTTTTCCTATGTAGCGTACTGTATTTGGTAAATACAGACAATGCATCAGCTGTATACTCTTGCTCTTCTCTATTTTTGGCCGTCCTTATTATAAAATATTTCCCCCTTATTATATCATTCTTATGTCTAGATTGCGGTTACACATGTGTTGACGCTGCATAGCTAGATTTGACTCTTTCGCCACAAACCCTAGCTTTCACTTTCTCAAACATAACAACAAAAAAGACTATAGATTTCTGAAAAATGATAGATTTGAATAATTTTCGTTGCTGTTGATAATTTGATATTTATGATATGTTTTAGCTTGAAAATTTTGTTAGTAAAATTGCCCATTTTTATATCCTGTGGTTGTTTTATAGAATCAAGACTCTGCTATCAACTTAAATATCACCGACCACAAAACTCGCCCCCTTAACCACTGAGCTATTTCAGTCTGATAGTATTCGTGAAGAAAATACACATGCGATAATCTACTATCCTACGATTGTCTATTATATATTCATATACTAGACAATAAAAAAAAGACGGCTTTAATAATTTTATGATTCTCATCACAGATGGGAAAAAAACTAAATTATAATGATTAAAAATAAGGAATTTAAGTAACATCTAAAGAGAGAGATAATTTCATCAAATATGAATCCCATTTTCCTTATAATTAAGTAAAGAATGATCTAAATAGCCTATAGTTTAAATTCTAGGTCCTATTAGCCTGTGAGAAATTATTGAATAATTTTTAGGCAGTTATGTACTAGATTATTTAGCACACATGATTAATAAGGAAATACAACTAACATTTTTATATTGTTAAGGTACTTTAACCAAGCTTCTTTTCTAATTAGTTTTTAATTTGCACTTATATCATTTCATTTCATTTAAGAAATAATACTTTTTGAGTTAATGTTGCCAGCTAAAAAGAAAGGTTGTTCATAATATGTTTTTTTACATTTTCTCAACATCTAGTGATGCATGGATCGATAGTTAACAATTATGAAATTATATGTGACCTCTTTAGAGTGATTGTATTGAGGATCGATCTGTTGTCATGAATATTTTCCAAATTATTGGTGATCTGAAAATCATTTTCAACAAATATCATTTGCATCATACACGTATAATTACACAAATGAATTTTTTTAAACAAAATTCGTCAGCATTATATGCAAATAATGACACATATAAAAAACATTTTCAACACATATCGTCTACAATACATAAGTAATTACTCATAAAATCATTTTTAATACATGTCGTCTGAATCGGACACAAATAATTACACAATATGAAACAGTAGCTGAACACTAGGCGATGAATTATAATGATAGAAATTCAATATATTTACAGTTGGTAAAATAATTATTTATGCGCTTCATTTTCTTAAATTTGAATAAATCAAATAAAAGTTTTAAGCAAATATCAATATAATACAATTGATATAATGTATTATAAACACATAAAAACAAAATAATATATTTTTTTTACATTTAACAAATAAATGTACAAAAATATAAAGCAAAAAAAAATTTCATGCCTTTCAATAGTGTACTATTAATAAGAAAATTAATAATTAAGCGAAATTAAGAAAAATTTAGCTAAATAACACAAATTATTAATTTGTGTGAAGTCCTTCAACTTTAATGACTGCTTCCTAGACGATGTGTCATAGATTCCACTAATTTTTCTTGTGACGATTCTGTGTTTCCATGCTTCAGCGGCCTAGTGGTCATGGTTTCGGATTCGTGGCTGGTGGTTTTGTTTGAATCGCAGATTCGAGCCTTGACCACGAAAGACCCGTCGTGTAACTGGGGCCGATGCACGTTAAATCGGTTGGGGCCCATAATCCTCCCGTTGGCAAGGTTTGGAAGTTAGGAGAGGGGACCTGCACAAGTGTCGTCCTCGTCACTTGACTGAGCTTCAAAGAAGAAGGTCCATCACCCAAAGCCCTCGCGTTGCTTCTTGTCTGACGTTTATAAACACCAAAGCAATTCGATGCTTCTAATTCTATTTTGCTATTCAAATTTATTTTAAGAATTGTTTTTACTTATGACGTGTTTTTTTCCGAATTTGTGCACCCAATAGAATCCATAAATTTTCAATTTCTTTCCAGTTTCGGATTACGGAAAAGTTACCTTTCAGCACTGTAAAGTAGCCATGTCCTGATGATCCCAACAGTATGCTTTGGGTCAAGTTTACTCCAAACTTAATTTCCTAGCACTGTTTAATAAGTTGTGTTGCAACACACCAGTATATGTTAAATATGTTATTGTTGTGCAAATAGGACACAATAAGTCTACGACCATTAAAATTCATGTAGCCTCAAACCATTACTATTTTCTTATCAAACCTGAGAGCCAGGAATATAAATTTTTGATCCAAAGCAGTTTTATTTTTACTCCAAACTTTTCGAATTCTTAATGAAAAGAAAATTTGAAACTTAATATATCATTAGTAAAAAAAAAAAAAAAGTCTTCCAAAAATGTGTTGGTTTATTTCTATATGCCAAACCAAATTCTATGCCTTTTCTCTTTTTTGCTTCACTTTTGAATGGCTTTTTCCTTTTAAACCTGTATTGTGGGGAACTTTTCTTAATGTTTGAGGTGCTTGATATTAAAAAATGCTGTAAAGTCTCTTTAGCAACTTCTTGAGCTGAACCTACTTAATTTCCAAAACTGAACAACTCTTCTTTTTGCCCTCATTGTTAATTTGCTAGAATGCCCTGTCCTGGGTTTATTTTCGATGCATCCAATCATTTTTACGCTTTTTCACCTTGTATCAACAGTTGTAAATGGTAATTAAATCGCTTTTCCATTTTCTTAGAATGATTTTCTTAATTTTATGGGAATGGTACGATTTCTCATGTTTAGAGATACTTATATAATTTTAGGTGTCTTTACAATAACTTCAAAAACTATGTTAATAAAATGTCAGATCTCAAAAATATACGAAGTTAACTATTATTTACAGTTATCATGTAAATCATCCTTTCAACTGTCAAAATTATAAAAACAATTTATGTCTTCCTGAGGAGGTGTACAAATATTTCTTTTACAGGAAGACCTAAATCTATTTTTAAATGTATTACATCTAAAATTTACATTAAATATATTACATAAAAGCTATTTTTGTCAAAATATCTGATTTTATTTAGTTAAAATTAAAAATATTAGAGTTCACAAATAATTAGTTTGCCTCAATATAACAATCATTTATATGAATATGTGATATAAATATCACTTTTATGAATATACTCGATATGAATATGAATCGCATCATACCGAAATACTGTAATAATAATTTATCATATTTAGATTTATGTAGAAATACTTATTTATACTTATAAAAACATTCTTAAAGAAGTGAAATAAATTTCAATATTTGTTTAAATCATACAAAAGAAAAATTTACAGTAAAATTAAATTTTCTTATGTCAGTTTTTTTAAACATGCATTACAAGGGAAGTATCAGTTTATTAGAATAAATTTCTGATCTCTGTCATTTGGAACAAAAACGTAATAAACAATATTATTCAGAGTCGAATTTTTCTGTTGAAATAGAATGAGAATTTATTGGTTTTCTGCGACGATAGAAATATTCTTTACAAAAAGCACATAAATCCTCTCTCATGTCGTGAATAAAGTTCTCTGAAAAATGCAATAAATTATAATTTCTTTTTAAAAAAACTACATTATACGTATTAATAATGTCGAGCTCTTATTTGGAACATCAGAGATTATCGATCCTCATTAAAAATTGAAACTAAACTCATGTTTGTTTTTGAAAAAAAATATCTACTTTTAACAAACAAGTCTCAGGAATGAAAAAAAAAATGTTGTACTTCGTTCAGGATATTGCTGATATACCATAACGGTGTGGAACGTGGCATCCATGCTGCATATGGTCGTGCTCAGGTCCCTCAAACAACAGTGAGGTAGAGCAGGATGTGCTACAATTCCTAACATCACGGGCACCAAGTTTTAGGTAATTTCCTCAATGAAACTATATTCACTGTATTTGCAGCTATGTCAAAAATAGAGCAAGGTGTGTAGTTCATGATAAATGGTTTATTTTGTTGAATGCAACAAATTTTTCTTTGTGAAAAATGACTGAAATTTACTGGAACGTCCCTCGTAAGAAATGCCAGCTACTTGAATGATTTTTACAATGAGCACATTAAAATATGTAATTAAGACGTAATCTATTGCCTACATGTTTAAACCCTTTGAGGTAATAGAAACATTAAATGTTATTAAAATTATAGAGTTCATTCATATTCATATTCATATAATATGAATTAATAATGTTAAAAGGACACAATATCAAGTGGTAAAATGAATTTTTATTTATTTTCTGATTTATAAGACAAGGTATAAAATATGCCCCCCCTCTATGACATCCTGCTTGTACACTCTTGCTCCTCAAAGTTCATGTATTCTATCGAGAATAAATACTTTCTATAAAAAGTATATTAGGTTAATTTAGGAAGTATTAAAATCCAAACACTTTTAAAAAAATTAGAATTTTATAATGAATTTTATTTCTGTAGTGATAATTTGAGCGAAAATGTGTAATTAATTTAGGTAACTTTTTTTATACATATATAATTTTCATAATTTATTGATATAACTACATTATAAACTTAATAAACAAATTTAGCAGAAAAGCATATGCAGTTTTATTTAAATAAGGCATATTTTTATTGCATATACTGTAAGATATTTTCTTCCTCACTTGTTTCTACAGAGGTAACCTATCCGTCAAGAAGAGAACTCTTTAAAATCAAGTTTTTTTCAATCGAAAGCCCCATTATCTTCATTTAAAAAATATTTCTTAGAAATATATATATCTAAGAAATTATTAAAACTAGATTATATAAAGGCTACTATAAATAAAATTAAGAATAACGTAGATCCGTAAGAGTTCAAAAACCAACTCCACGTAATTGTTCGCATTCAAATATACCCTCTCACATATGTGATGGACAAATGTGTTAAAAATGAAAAATTCATCCCTCCTTATTCTGAGTATTACGGTTCTTCTTACGAAGGAGTAACTCTTTGCTGTATTGTATATCATGTAATACCTTTCTTCAATGATTTACATCTCAATTTACTTAGATTCTTTGTTAAAGTTCGCTAGAGGCAATGAACCCTTACTGTCGTCCTCGATTGTCGTGCGCTTATTGTCTACTTTTATTATATTATTTATTACTTTACATCAATTATCGTTTAAGTCATGTCTATCAACAACACAATCCTTAATCTTTGTCTCCAGCCAGTTATATCTATACCTGCGAACTCTCCCCTTCATCTTCAGCTTTGTTATTTTGCAATAGTTTGGGTTTTTGAAATCCTTTCCCCTGAGCGTTTTGCTTGTTGTCTTTCGAGGCACGCACGGCGTCGATAAATTTTACTAGCCATCTAAGGTTCTATTGTTTTTAAGTGAAGTGTTTTGGCGTACCAGATCACTTTTCGATTTTCTTATCGTTTGCTATACATTTATTTTAAATATATTCAATTTAATAATTTTCGTTTGCTTTTAATTTTAATTGAATGTAGCTGATAATTTCAATTTTTAAATTTATCATTTGTTTTTTAGCATTTATCTTAAATGTATTCAATTTAATAATTTATCATTTCCTTTAATTTTAATATCGGAAAAGTTTACTTTTGTCCATTTCTCTAAATTTCATCGTTTACTTTCATTTCTTTTATTTAACTGAGTAATTTATTAAAAATATAAAAAGCGCACCTTAGGTGGCTAAATCTGTTCTTCACTACTTTTGCAATAGAACTTTTTTCCTGATTTCAATTTCTTTCTTTGGAAATAAATCTGATTTTTTGCCTCACTGGCACTTTATAACAATAAGAGACTATAATTCACTGTACTATATTAATTAAGACTATATTTCACTGTGTCATTAGTCAATCACATATCATCTGATTCGAAAATTTTATTTACTGCCATCTAGTGCTCTCTAACCCTCTGTGTGGGTGGCGTATAAATTAATACCCTTAATTTGAAGTGTGAAACGAGTACTTTATATTTTGTCTGGAGTATTGCGGTATTTACATAAGGTATTAAACATGTGGATTGTTTATGCTAAAATTAAATTTCTAATTCATTTTGATTTCTGTAAGGATAAAACAACGACTTGTTAGGAACTTTCATTAGATTCAAAGCAATATTTTTAACCATTCTTCATGGTTGTACCATCTAATTAAATAAATAACACTATAAACTACCATTTGGATAAACGTGCGGGAAGAAGGTTGGAAGATTTTAGAGTGCTAAATATGTGGTATAAAAATAATTCCACCGGCGCTGAAAGGGGTTAAAAATAAACACTGAAAACATTCCTGATCTTACTTTGATGTTCTGCTACTGGGATTTAATTTTCGTACAAATTGATTCTGGAAGAGTAAACGCTCTTTCAGATTTCATTATTGTTGCTTATTATTAAATAATTGTATTTTTTTTATTTAAGTATATTCAAGGAATAAAGACAGGCGTTTTCGTCTGAGAAGTTCTTACTTCAGATTAGTAGGTCAGTTGACCTTAACTTTGAAGATGATTTAATCCCTCTATCAGTCGTTCTGGAAAACACTTGTTCAGTCGGTTTCACTTTGCTCTCTAGCAACTAGGCCAAAGTAACTGCCAAAGCCTCGGTAATGGACGGACAAAAAAAAAAAAAAAAAAAATCCATGTATCTGATATTGGAACCTCGAACAGATTTAAGTGCATCACCAAGTATGTGGTGGATCTTTAGTGGCACTAGGGTTCGAATCTACGACTCGACATAAGCAATACTATAGAATTCTGGTTGAAGGTAAATGGAGGAAAACTGAACCTTTAGGGTCCAGAACTGAAAATATTAAGACATCTTAGACAAAACTATAAATATAATGAAGAGGAAAGAGATAAAATGATAGGGAGAAAGAAAAATATAAAAGAATGGTTACATCATTCAGTTGGAACTCTATCATACTTAACCCCAGTGATAACTAATGAGGAAAAATGGATTGTAAATTTCAGATCAAGGTATTTGGACAGGAAAATTACTATTTTTTAGTATTTAACGTATGAGAAGCTTTTAAAAATGAAACATACTAAAATTTAAAAATAGGCCTAATGATTTATAATCAAATAGTTAGTTATATCTGGCAGCTTTATATTATCGTCTGTTGTTGAAATTTTCGTGCGATAAACAGCACCAAGTGCGGCACTAATTATATTGTTGTCACTTTTATTTATAATAAATAATAAGAAAAACGTAAATTAAATGTTGTAAAGAGTTACTTTTTATTTTATTTATTCACTGTGGCGTTATAGCACTTTCAAAGACTTATTAATATTGTTTATTCTCTATGTTGAAAAAAAAAAGCATTTGCGACAATTTTGCAAGCTAAAAACTTTGTAAAACGCATTCGCTTTTTTATGGCCTACAAAATGTCTATGTAGCGTAAAAATAGTTCAACGTGTGATTCATTGTTTATTTTGACCGTGCGCTGAGGAAAATGATACAAACACTAAAACGACTACTCATAAATGAAAATGTAGTACATTTGAAGAATTGCTATTATTCCATTTTTCTGAAGACTCTATTTACACAAAAGAAAAAATCATAATTTCTTATTGGTACCTAAAACAGTAACGAACCATTTGTGAAAAGCGTTCTAGAGAAGAATAAAAATTTGCAAAGATAAGATTATTCTAGAGAAGAATAAAAAAATCGTAGATGATTAGTATACATTTTAACTACAAATTCTATATACGGTTTTCTTAACCGATGCATAGAATATTAAATTATTTTAGAAAACAGTTATTTTTTAACACGCTTTAAATTACTCAGCTAAATCATTCTAAGTATTTCAGTATTTCATTTTCAGCAGTGTTTCTATTGGCGATAATATATCATCATGTACGTGCTTTCTTTAGAGAAATTAATTATTAATTATTGATAAGTCTATGAGTACAAATGTTTATATTTTAATGTCAAAGGGTTTTTTTCTTCTAAATTTCGAACATTTTGTTAATGCTAGTCTCATAAAGATTTAACTTAAAATAAATTATGACGATATTTTTGAAATCGTTATCAGAGCCAAAAGTTACGAAAATTTGCATACCTCAAAATTTCTTTTAACCTGAAAAAGGAAAAAAACAGAAAAATGATAAATAGAACAAAACATTTTCAAAGAAACAGTTTAAAATTTAAAAATAGAGATGAAAGGAATGGAAATTATTAAATCGCAGAAAATGTAATATTAATAACAAATGTAATCAACAATTTTGAGTTATTTCAGGGTATAATACTCATACTATAGTTCTGTTTTAATGCTTTTCGTACTTTAATACAAAATAAAAGATTTACTTTAAAGTTAATTTTAATTTAAAATAATCATTCCTTCAAAATATTTTACTCTTTCTCTTTTTAGCGTATGAAGTTTTCAGATTTTTTTAAACCATTTTTTATGTTAAAATTCTTTCAGTGATAAAATACAGTTAAAGTTAACCTATAGCCAATTTTTTATTCTATGAAAAATTATATCAAGCTACTTTTTCAAGTAATAATAAAGGGACAAATACAAAAAAATTAAAGCAAGGTTTAAATTGAATTTCAGTAGATTTGTTTGTTTGTTGACCCAGAAGTTACAACTTTGCTCCAGAATTTGCATAAATTACAAACTTTTTTTATATGAATTTTTATTATTCATTGTTATAAATTGCTTTTAGCATATACATATAATGAAGAATTTTAAGTAGTTATGCTTGATTTGCAACAAGATCAGTAACTATTACTCCTATATTATTATTATAATACACTGTATACACTTATGGTTATGTTGTATACTTAGCTTTTACGTAATTTGGCTGTCAGCTTAGGTTTGGACTTGCACGTTTCTTCGATATATTGGCCATGTTTATCTGCAGATTATATGGACAGATTGGCACGGTCCTGCGTCTTTTGGTCTGATACTTTGTTCCTAGAGTAATTACTGGTCATCCTCTTTTATCATTTCCATTGCAAGTTGGCTGTAACTTGGTTGAGATTTTCTTAAATTCATTGGATTTTTTTTTAGTTTCTTATCGTGTTCTACCTGTTTTGTAGACCAGTGCTATGCGAAATCGATCTAACCAAATGGAAAAAAAATTGTCATCTGTACTCATTCTTGCTTTTCATTAATATTTTGTGTCGAAACTATTGCTTTCAGTAGTCAACACCTTTCATATGTTTGTTATATTCTTCGATGACATGAGGCCTGTAATGTTCTACACGATTTTTATTTCTTGTCATATCTCATTACTTTTCAGTGCTTTTCACCAACAATTTGAGGCTAATATTACAGTTTTTATTGTCTTTCCATGCTGTCCTAGACATTTCTACATCATTATAAATTAACAAATTCCATTGAATGTCCTTGTTCCATTTTATTGAAAACTTTTCGAGTAGAGATTTCGATTCTTTCCTATTTATGGTTCGTAAGAATGTATCCCTTCTTTGTAGTGTATGCTAAAAGCGTAATAAAGTTATAATAATTATCAAAACAGAATGTATAATTTTATTACAACTATACCAATTCTTACTAATCATGTTGACATTTGCATAGACCTAAATTGTTCATCTTCCGCCTATCTTTTCATTATTTTCTTGGCTGAATATAACTCTAATTTATAAGAAACCTATAATCCCTGAAAGGTACAAAAATTTAAATTCCTTATGTGTGTTTCATTGGTAAAGTATTGTTTCATATATGTCTTACTTTAGTTGAGCATATTCTCATCAATCGATAGATGCGCCTTTCTAAAGGAACTTTAGAAATTTTAGCTTCTCATCATAAAGGGGTCTAATTTTGTGTAGCCTTATAGAGGGGATCTCTTGTAGATGTTTATCATTATCATCAAAATGGAGATGACTGTCTAATAGTTCAAATTTTTAGAGGAACATTGTTTTAATTCAGATCAAATCCAAGCTCTTCTGAGTATATTCTATATTTGGCAGGTGAACTAGAGATGCATAAATACAAATACCCAAATATTGATTATCTTCTCTGATATAGTCAAAGCTTACTTGGATTCTTTTTTTGAATACCATATCGTTTGCTCTCTTCTAAATGTTACTTATGATCTTGTCCGTCCATAAATATTTAAGAATTGGTGCTAGTGTCCAAATCATAATTTCTCTTGAGCTGTCATCTCCATTGTAATTTATTACTTCTTCATTCAATGCAATGTTTTTGATTTTCTATAAAATATTCTTTGACATTTTTTATTATTCTTAAAAGTTAAATTTAAAAAGTTCTCTACTAAATATTTCTATCTAATTTATTATCATCATCAGATTTTTTTACATTTCAGATTGTGTTTATGAAACTAACACTATTTTCACGTCGCTATCCAGACATCATTAGATGACACAATCAATTAAAAAATCAACATCATCAATAGAATATTCAAGACCATCCCCTCATAATTCTCATTCATATTATTGCCATAATTTCATTTCTTGGGTTAGTATACACTTTTGGCCATGTCAAAATGGTAACCAAAGACCAATATGTTGCAGACCTGCAACATATATGCTAAAATCAAATTTCTTTTCAAACTCTTCCATTAGAAATCCGAAATTACTTTTAAATGAACATAAAATGTTTAAATTTCTTACCTACGTAATTTATTTCATCAATAAAACTAGAGGAGCATATATAATGGATTTTTGCATGCAAAAACACAGTTCTTGAGTCATCAGAGTTTTTTATAATTGTTGTGATTGACAAAAATGTGGCTGCCATCCTGTGACAAATAGATGATTTCGTTTGAACTTTTTCTCAGATACGTAGTTGTAGGTAATTAAAAATAATTAACTTTAAAAGTAAATAAACCATATGTTGCAGAAATACAACAGGGGAAGTTAAGGTTTTAATGGAAATATTCTTCACTTTATATTTATATGTTAATTAATTATAAAATCTATCAAAACTTTACACTGAAAAAAACATAAATACAATCTAACTATACGTTAAAGTGAAAAGAAAATCATCAGTATAAAACATTGCATCAATTATGTAAAATAACTATAACTCTCTGAAAAATATCAATAAGATAGGCGTCAACTTTTTCCAGATATCACCTGATAGATTCATGTTTAATCAAGTAACATCAGAGTCCTCTAGTGATTAAATGTATCATTAAATCCGGCAAAATTTTTTTATGAAGATTCTTATGAACATACTACTAATTTCAGTGTAATCATGCAAAAGAGAGAGAACTTGACTTATGTATATAATAAAGATAGCTAAAGTATGAACATCGAAATCAATTTATTGTATGATTTCTGTAATGATTCAAAAGAAGTATTTTATTTTAACGTTTCATGGGTTTTAGTGCTTGATGGTTTGATGAGTGATTACTTGGTGAACACACTTATTACATTCAAAGTGAAATATATTAAGTACTTTATTCCCGATTATTCAAGTTACGCTTTTCCATCCTGGGTTTTGCACTAAGTGATTGGTTCTTAAAGCTTTGTTTAATTTTTTTTGTTTTAGTTTTAAATTTGAAGTGTGAAACATTTACAATACATTTTATATCTAATGTTGCATAAATATTAATTTTGTTTCTTAATGAGTTTCAAATATTATGTTTTACTAAATGATATAAGTGGAAGGGATTTGGATACACACACACATTAACAAACCAAACCAAACCCAACCAAAACACACACAACAACCACACCCACACACACTATGGTGTTAATGTTGTATATATCCTTTCAATTTTTAAAACAAAAGTACTACTTTTATTATAAAACAACTGAAATGATGATAGAAAAGTCGTTTTCTTTGTCTTTAAGAATTATTGTTTCAATTTTTAAAAGCCACTTCGCAACTGAATAATAGTTGTAACTGCCAAATGAGAACATAGAGTATAAATTACGTTTTATTTTCCGCTCGAGCTTTCCTGCATTTCATGGAAAACTACCATTCTTCAAATTCAGTACCAATACGCTTTTCAACCTCGCGCGCCCTCTATTTTTCGATCCTATGCTGTAATTGGTTTCTTGTGTGTAATGATTCATGTTGTGTTCGTTACAATGTATATTTCATTTTTCTTTCATAAAATTGTAATGACGTAGAAGTTGAATACTTTAATTCAACATTAAAATCCTATTATTATTTTTTTTCTTTTTCGGTTAAATCTAATCGTTCCTAAAATTAGAATGAAAAATTTACTTATATATTATTTATACCATGTATAATTATAAATACATTCAGAAAAAAAGTGCCCCAATAAAAGTTTCGAATTACAAAAGATTCATTCTTCTATTTTTCCAAGTAAATATATATCGTGCTCTTTGCAAAAATATACATATTTTAGAATATTACATACATAACTTTTTACACTTAATAACTCATTATCAGTAGAAAACTAGTTTTCACATTATTTTTAAACAATGATCTTTTACAATCCCTCATTATTTGTCTATTGCAGGAATCTAACTTTTCATGGTGCTATGATTCTTAAATAAAATTTTATTACTCATTATATTATAATAACTTCACTCATTAACTATTACTAACTAACTATAAATCATCATCCTCAGATTTCAATTCACGGTTGTCCTTAGACAAAAACACATCGGGTTGTATAACAACAACAATATTTATTTCATTACTTGCTACCCGCTCGTTTACAACGGCTCCTCTCGGAGATTCGGTCAGGTCCGTCTGGGGATCGT
>BMAW01067020.1:134679-156012 GCA_019974015.1 Nephila pilipes | reverse complement strand
GTGACATCACACTCTCTCCCTTTACAAATGAACGCCCTCTAGAGGCAGGCTCTAAGTAGGAAAGTTAACAGTTCGGCCATCCTGATATACAATTGTCCCAATTGTGCAGTTCCAATTAACACAAAAATCATTAATAACTGATACACTTTAAAACCATTAATTATCATACACAAAATATCAATGTTTAAATTCCTCAAATACTTAAAATAGCAAATATCAATAATCATACACAAAATATCAATGTTTAAATTCCTCAATTGCCTAAAATAGGAAATATCAATAATTATACACAAACATCAATACTAAAATTATTCAGATGCTTAAGGGGTGTCGGAACGTCAAATTTTTCAAAAAATCATGATTTGAGATTTTTTTATTTCCAAATTGTATAGCTTTTCACCTTTCTAAAGATACCTTATTTTTATCTCTACGATAATTAGAAGCTTCAAAAACTTAGTTTTAAATAAGCATTGAAACGGGGCCACGCCCATTTAAAGGGCCAAAAAATGTAAACAACGCACTTCATTTTTGGACGATAATACTATGTGCTACTCTAAATGAATTTTTTTAAACTTTCGTTATAAATGAGCCTTTCTTTTATTTGCATTTGCTCTTAAGAAGTTTCACTGTATCTGTGACTGATAGATATTTGTTTATACTTGCATAAGCACGTTTTAGTTCGACTACTACGAGCTTGTTCATTTTAGTTAGTGTTTGTTTCAAAACATATAACTGCATTATTGCAAATATTTGTTGTTCTTTTTAGTTAGTGTTTGTATCAAAACACATAGCTAAATTATTTTAAATTGTTGTTTTCAAGCGATTTTATCATGCCTAGATCAAAGACAAGAATTTTTAAAAAAAGGAAAGGACATTTTAACAAAGGCAGATGTGAAAGTAATGACTCTTCTATAGGAAATAGTGATGTAGCAAAACATTCCAAGGAAGAAATAAATGTATCTTCCAGTGAAAAGAAGGTCAAAAATATGGATACATCATATTCGAATGATACTTATTCTGGTTTTAGGAATGTCATTATGGATATCAATCTTTTAGCCTATGCACTTTTTGAAGTTGTAAAATGTTTAAAGTGTGGTAAACAAGGAATTAGATTGTTACAACATGAAAAAAACTGTGGTGAAGCTGTTCAGTTTGATATAAAATGTCCTTCTTGTGATTATAAATATACTTTTTATAATTCTAAGCAGTGTGACAATAATTTTGAAGTCAATAATAGGTTAGTTTATGCCATGCGATGCATAGGGAAAGGGGCTGAATCTGCAGTAATGTTTTGCGGTATTATGAATCTTCCACCACCACCTACAAAATTTACAAAATTTAATAATAATTTACTGCAAGCAGCTAGAGAAACTTGCGAAGAAAGTATGGCAGAAGCAGTTCATGAAGCTGTTGAAGAAAATGAAGGAGGAAGAGACATTGCTGTTGCGGTTGATGGTAGCTGGCAGAAACGAGGCTTTTCTTCGAAAAATGGTGTAGTGACAGTTACAAGTGTGGATACAGGTAAAGTAATTGATGTGGAAATATTATCCAAACATTGTATTTGTCCGAACAAAACTAAGCATCTTCAAAACTGTAAAAGAAATTTTGTTGGTTATAGTGGCAAAATGGAGGTGACAGGTGCTCTATCAATTTTTCGCCGTTCTGAATCGAAGTACAACGTTCGATACACAAGATACTTGGGTGATGGGGATTCGAAAGCATATGATTCCATTGTAGAGAACAATGTGTATGGGAACGAGTGTGCAGTGACAAAATTAGAATGTCTTGGACATGTAATGAAGAGAATGGGGACACGTCTTCGGCGCTTGAAAGCAAAGATGAGAGGTCAAAAGCTTTCAGACGGTAAACCTTTGTCTGGCAAAAACAGGCTGACAGAAGCAGAAATTGATCGTCTACAAACCTATTACGGTCTAGCCATTCGAAGAAATTTGTCCAGTGTAAAAGATATGCGACAAGCCGTGTGGGCAATATTTTTACACAAACTGTCGACTGATGAAAAACCTCAGCATGGATTTTGCCCATCAGATGCCGATACATGGTGCAAGTTTAGAAAGGCAGAGTTGCTTGGGGAAACCTATCATCATAAAAACAGTTTACCTGTTGCTGTTGTGGAGGCTATGCGACCCATTTTTAGGGATTTATCCAATCCAGAACTATTGAAAAAGTGTTTGCATGGCTGTACCCAAAACCCAAATGAAAGTGTAAATAATGTTATATGGTCTCGTGTACCAAAGAAAACTTTTGTACATATAGAAGCCCTCTCTTTAGGTACGTATGATGCTGTATCTTCGTTCAATATAGGTAATGTATCAAAACTACAAATTTTGAGAAAATTGAACATTGAGCCTGGTGACTATACAAATTACAGACAGTAGAACGACTCGACAAGAGAGGCTGTTAAAAATCGATATTCTTGTTTACAAAAACAAAGATATATTAGAAGGAAAAAGGCTCAAAGGAAAAAGAGGATGATGAAATAAAAATGTGGATAATTTAGAGTATGGGGCAGGAATGTTTTGATAGGTAAGTACTTTTACGTTAAAACTCATTTATCTCAAAATGTGAATTTTTCATGTTCGATGTACCTTTTCTAAGAAACTACTGTTCATATATGTGTAATTTTTGTAGGACATGTTCATAATGCTTGCTAATATATACTGAAATGAGCTTTTTGTAAAAAATTGAAAAATGTATTTTTTGCAAATTTTTTTATATGAAAAAAGAGTGAAATTTGACAATGTTTGATATAATATTTTGTAAATTGATAAAAAATTAAAAATTAGCTAAAAGCTCATTTCAGTATTATAAGACAGATGTATTTTACTTGTGTAAAAAATTTCAAACTTGTATCTATAATAGATTTTGAGAAAAGGTACATCGAAAACAGCCAATTTAACATTATCGGTATAGGAGGTTCCGACTCCCCTTAAAATAGCAAATATCGATAATTATACACAAACATCAATACTCAAATTCCTCAATTACCTAAAATAGCAAATATCAATAATTATACACAAACATCAATACTTAAATTCTTCAAATGCTTAAAATAGCAAATATCGATAATTGTACACAAACATCAATACTCAAATTCCTCAATTACCTAAAATAGCAAATATCAATTACCGTATACAGATAAAATATCAATAATCATGCACAAATCATTTTACATAATCACCCTTATATCTACATTTCACAACAAATTTTCTTTCATTCCACAACGCACATATAAAGAAAATCTCCTTTTTTTTTTTTTTTTTTTTCTTAAGTAATAATTCTAACTTAAGGCTTCAAAACAAAAATCTTAGTTATCATACAGTTCAAATATTATTTCTCTTTCATAACAAAATACTAAAATTACCAAAACACTTTAAAATACTACTTCTCAACATCTTTTAGCGTGCTTACATACACATCACCTCTCCTTTTTCTTTAAAAATTACATAAACACATTCATATATTCATATCGAGATATCAACACAAAATTCATATTTCAAAATATTGAACTCATACACATATTTTTCTTATCAAATATAATTTCAAGCATCGATTACCACATAAACAAATTTAAAAAGTACTCATCTCTAACAAATTACTATTTTCATACTTCAAAACATCGAATATCTGTATCCTCATAAATGTTAATTCATACAGTTGTAAATATTAATTTTTCTTCTTCGTCCTTTTTTTTTAATTTTTTACACATTTAAAATATTAATTCTCCTTTCGATATTCTCATTTTCATAGAATATGCTTAACTCTTATAGACTCAAAAAGGTTCACACATGAAACAAAGAAATTCTTTAACATAACACAATCATCAAAACACAAATCTAAGAATTCCTACAAAAAGATCATTCCTAAATCATTGCAAAATCACATTCTTATATCCTTACAAAAGCACATTCCTAAATAAATCCTTACAAAATAAATCATTACAAAATTGTATCCCTAAATCTTTACATTCCTAATTCAATATATTCCAAAATCCTTACAAAATTATATTCCCAAATATTCACAAAATATAATAAAATACTCCTACATCATTACAAAATAAAATTCGTCTGCTTATTACCTTGAAATATCAATTATTCTTCTCATCATAAAAGATCACACAAACATAAAAACATTTGTTGGCACACTTAAGATTCAAACCGTTTAATCCATAAACACTCATTAAAAGCTAGCACATTCATTAACTTTAAATTCTTATACAAAATATATAATTTCTGTTTCAAAATAATGAAATCAAAATAAAACATCGTTGATATATTTAAAATTACTTATCCTTGTCAAAAACTAAATAAACAAATACATCTTAAAAAAATAACATTCAATCAATAGTTTTTTTTTTTCGAAGATAATCAAATTAAAAGTTCCTTAAATACTCAGTCCTTAAAATATTCTAATGTTCCATGAGAAAATAACTGTTAATTAATTCTTAATACAAAATAATTGTTTTCCTTTTTGTTTTTAAAAAAAAGTTCTTTGCAAAATAATAGTTTATAGTCCCCTTGTTTGTCACAGCAAAAGCCCCTCTAAAAGAAATAAAAAAAAAATTCTCTCACCCATTCGGAATCCAAGGGCAGGGGGGCAAACACATTCCCGAAGTGCACTGACCTGATTCCTCCTTAAAATTTTGTCTCTTCTTTGTCAGTAAATGTCCATTGCTCGGTAACCTCTGGTTGAAGAAGTGGGGGGGCGGGAGTTTTCTCTCACTGTCGGTTTCGGGGAGTAGGGTCTGATTCCTGGCGTTTATACAGCCTTCAAAATTTCCCACACTTGGTAATGACCATCCCTCTTGGTCAACGAACTTGCGGTCCACTTCCTGCCCTTCTGCTCACTGTCTTCTTTTTTTTTTTTTCTTCAGCTGCGTAACTTTGCAGGTGTCCCTGAACTCTTGTTACTAAAGGGGGAACGGAGACTCAGTCCTCAGTGAAGTACTGCTAGACACCCCCTGGGTCAAACGGTGCTTCCTTTCGCTTTTGAGAGGGGGACCCTCTCCTCTGGAATTCGATATCTCCTTTCTTTATTTTTTGCTGAAAGTCCTGTCTGTACGAACTTTTTCTAAATGCGATGTTTGTCTCCAAAACATGTTTCTTGGTGACTCTTTCACGGGACGGGGGAATGTTGAGGGTTCCTTTATTGTTTTTCTTCCTTTGCGTTGAAATCGCTCCCTTCATTTTAAATTGTATCTTTTTTCTGCGGAGGGGAAACTGGCTAACCCCTCGTTCTGTCCACTTAATTGTCTGTCGCAAAACTTTAGCTTTTCCCAACTGTATCGGATTTGGTATGGGGCCTGTTTTGAAGAACTCTGCTTCCTTCTTTCCATCAATGGGAATATTTTCTCCTGTATCATCCTTTAAAATTTTCTCATTGGCTTTCTGAGCTCTAGTTAATTGTTGTCCTTCTACATGTGTGAATGCTTCTTGACATCGTTGCTGTCTTCTTTTTCCGTTCTCTTTATTTCCTTTCTGTATTTTCCGTTGCACTTCTTTATCATTCGGTAGCGTCGCTGGTGCTAATAACGCTTCTTCTTTTCCTCTGTTAACGATATTTTGTTCCCGTATGGCTTGCGTTAACTTTTCATTATGTTCCTGGATTCTAGATAATTTTTGTTCTTTATTCTTCGGTTCAGAATCAAACTTTTCCTGTTGAGACTGAAGTTGTCTTTCATCAACAATTTTCATTGCTTTTTCTTCAATACTGGTATCCTGTAACCCTATAGCTTCGGGTAATTTTTCATTCTCCTTTTGAATTTCGGTAAACTTCTCGTCCCTTTCTTTCAATTCAAATTCAAACTTTTCCTGCTGAGGCTGAAATCGTTTTTCATAGTACTCTTGGATTTTTCTTTGTTTTCTTCTATTGTTTTCAATTATTAATTTTTCTAATCTTAATTTTTCTAGTTCAAATTGCATCTCCTTATCTCTGTATTGCATCTCTTTATCTCTGTCTAACCTTTGTTCTTTTTCAATCCTCTCCCTTTCTAACCTTTGTTCTTTTTCAATCCTATCTTTAATTATTCTCTCGAGACATCCTCTCGCGAAAGCTTCTTCATAGAATTGGTTTCTTATGATGATGTCCCTTATTGCCACATAGGTAGCATCCGAAGGGACAATTTCGTCAAATTCAAGCGCAAGCTCGATTAAATCACTTTTACGTCCTTTTGAGAGGTACGACATTTTAACAATATTTAAATACTCTTCAAAATAAATCACTTCTTAGCACATTTTCTTTCACAGTTCCGTTAGGTTAGAGTCCTACAACGTACTTTTTTTTGCACGGTTCTCTCTCAGAGAAATGTCAGTCTGACCGTGGGCTTCAACAAACATCCCGCTTCTGACTATTATAATAACTTCACTCATTAACTATTACTAAACTAACTACTAAACATCATCACCTCAGATTTCAATTCACGGTTGTCCTTAGACAAAAAACACATCGGGTTGTATAACAACAACAATATTTATTTCATTACTTGCTACCGCTCGTTTACAACAGCTCCTCTCGGAGATTCGGTCAGGTCCCGTCTGCGGGGATCGTGTGACATCACACTCTCTCCCTTTACAAATGAACGCCCTCTAGAGGCACGCTCTAAGTAGGAAAGTTAACAATTATTATATATTTTTTAATATTTTAATATTTTTATGTGAACATTTCATATAAAGGCTAATTTAAGGATATAAAATCTACTAATTCTGATCTGCCTGACTTCTTCATCCCTTTTGTATTTTGTAAACAAGTCAAGAGATGATTCAATATTTTTTCTGGAAAAATCGGAATATTGTTTCCCATTATTTTTTCTGCAAATTAAAATTTTTAAACTGTATTGACTGGGTATGAGGATTTTATGACTGAAATTTTAAAGTACAAATCCTCTCTCTCTCTCTGTATATATATATATATATATATATATATATCGAGAAAGAGTGTGAGAGAGAGTTTCTCAATAACTAACTATATATTAAAGCAAAGTACCCATCAGCAAACAGTTAAAAAAATGAGTAAAATTAATTAAAAATAATAGATACACATTTATGTATCAAAATTGTATACATGTGTATTTATATTTGCATATTTATATTTAAACTAGATGCATGAAGAACACACATTACAAGCATTTTAAAATGATTTAAAACAGAAACAAGATAGAGGAAAGCGATACAGTTAAAGAAATAATTTTTTTTAATTAAAAACATTTTCAAATGAAAATCCCTTATGAAAGTTAACTAAAAATTTAAAGAAAGAAACAAACAACCTAAAATTTAAAGCCCAGAAGCTCTAAATAATCCTCATTTACTATTGAAGAGTCATATAAATTTAAAATAAAGCGAAGTAAGAGAAAAGCACAAAATTTAGAATATATATATATATATATATATATATATATATATATATATATATATATGGAAATATTTTAAAATTAAAATATTTTAAAAATATTTCCATTCGTTCCAGCATAATAAAGAAACTTGAAAAGCTTGAATTAGAAGTTTATTAATCTTGAAGAGAGAGGTAATCACATAATGATAGCGGTGAACGCAGCGCAATCTACTTTCACTAGTGATTTCATGAATTAATTAATGCAAATTTAAGGAAGCCAGATGCATTGTTTCGACAATGTGGATATAATAAAAGAGAATTAAATTTTATCAATTTGGAATTTTTCGCAAGAATTTTTTCAGATCGCGTGGTATTAGATGGAGAGTTATTTATGTATTTTTGTTGGAGACTAACACTTTAATAGGGATTATCCCTACTGCTTTGAAGCGTATCATTGGCTGACTGAACAAGTTAATAGTGCGTTATTACATAAATAAGGAACTCAACTGGATTTGAATCAGTAAATAAAAATGAATTCCTTACTGTGATAATTTATGTGTAGGATAAATTAGGAAGTTAATTAAATTTATGTGAAATCTTTATATATATATATTCTTCCAGATTTACTAATATTAGTAGGTGTATTTAGAGCAGAAATAATTAATTTTTAATTTGATTTCTTGGAGTAGGTTATTTAAGTTAACCGAGACACCAAAATTCTTCATATTATTTTGCATTTTTTTATTCTTATTTTAAAAAAATAGAAGGTATTTTTCTGAATCTATAAAAGTGTCTCTAAAAACGAATTCGATATAGATAGAACGTTCAAAAATTGAATATTAAAACTGTAAACAAACGCGCGCGAGAGTAACTAACACGCCTCGGTGGAAATAGCATCACTTGACGTGATAGAGTACAGTTTGCTATTGCAGAGATACTATGGCTTGACTATTCGTCGAAGCACAAAACGTAACATATCTTATATGGTTAAAGATGTGTGGTCAATTCATTTTCATAAACTATGTACAGATGATAATCCAAAGCATGGATTATGTCCATCTAGCTTGAATACTTGATGTGGGTAAAGAAAGCTTTAATGGTTGGTATTACATATTTACAGAAAAATTCCCTTCCTGAATCTGTGCTTCTCGCCTTATAGACTATATTTAAATTTAAATTACCTCTAAATAAATCTTACTTTTGGTAATTCAAATTACTTCTAAATGATCTAGAATTTTTAAAATTCCAAAACAATTATTTGATAAAATGATGAAGAACTATCCACTTAATTGTAATACTAATATAGTGCTAGATGCACTGAAATGTATTGTAAATTATAGTGAAATATATCTTTAGCTTTTTTCAAAATGTGTTTTTTAGGATTCTGGTACACTTTTCTCTATCCATAAAGCTGATAATTTTCAAACTAAGAAATGAGTCTATTTTGTACTCGATGAGCTAAATTTTTTTAATGAATATTCACAAATTCTAAAAATTGCAAAATATTTGTATAAAAATTATGGAAAATTTGAATCATAAAATTTATTAAATTAATTTTTTGAAATTTTCATAAAGTTCAGTGTACAGAATGAATGATATGTGTTTTAGTACTCTGTTAAGTACTCTGTAAATGTTTAAAGTTAAAAATGCAGTAGATTTTATGCAAAATGTACCTTATGACAAATACAAAACTCTTCAATGTAAATAGAGATATTGATTCTTAATTGCAGATGCATAATTACTTATTTTACTAAATTTGTTTTCTTTACATAAATTGATTGAAACATATATAGATATCCCAATGTTAAAACTTAACTTCAAATGCTTTAAATTTAAAAAAAAAGTTAAGATCCTTCAAGTATAGCTTAAAATCAACTCTTTTTTCCTTATTGAAGCTGTCTCAGTAATTTTAAATAACTTTTAAATTTGGTAGGGAAAGTATTTTGTTGTAAATGTCTTTAGTTTTGTATAGTCAATACATATTTTTTTTTGGGGGGGGTAACAACTTTTTAATATCGCACTATATAGGAATGTCGTTGTGCACATCAAGTTTCTTGTGAATATTAAAGTTATAACTTTTTAGCTCAAAATTCTTTTAGATGTATATAAATGAGATTAGATTATTTTTAATATTTACATTTACATACTTTGGTTTAAATGTATTAGCCACCCAAGGGACTATTGTTTTCTATACCCTATAAATGTCATATCTGGCCAGTTTTTAAACATTTATCTTATTTTTGAGTATATTTTTGATGTTTGCTTTCACCAGTAATGAAATTAATTTTCAAAAATACGTCAGAATAAATTTCTTCTGAACTTTGTATTGTATTGAAGTAAAATATATGCAATATATGTCTATCTGATACTTGCTTTCTCCACTATAGAACTCAATTTTCAAAAATATGTCGCAATGAATTTCTGCCATTTTTTTATTGGATTGAAGTGAAACAAATATAAAAAATAATTATTTGATTTACTTATATATTTATGTATTACCTTAAATCATATGTAAACTGGAATCAAGATGTGATTGAAAATAAATAACATTATTCACAATTTTAATCTGTGAGGCAGTCTCTTTTCTTTTTCCCGAGGAATTTCAAACTACGTCTTTTAGTTTGGTTTCCCTGGAATGTTATGGGATCAAATGATTTTAATACTAATTTACTATTGGGTTGGAGGGAAAGTTCTGTCGTATTTTAAATAGGCAGGTGATTTTTCTTGTAAATAAAAAAATAACATCTGGCTAATGAGTCATTCCGATTTTTTTTTGTTCTTTTAGATGCTATATAATATAAAAGGAGTCCTTTTTTTACCGTTCATCATTTACTTGTGATATTTAAAGTGAAAAGCATGTCAGTAGATAAAGTGCATTTGTATTTTGTATGAATTCCAAAAAGGAAGCAACGCATCGGTTGCATGTAAAAATTTATGTGCGGTATTTGGAAAAGATATTGTAAATGTTCGTACTTGTCAAAGATGGTTTAGCAAATTTCGTTCCGGGGATCTGAGCCTCCAAGAAAGTGATCGATCTGGACAACCATCCAAGATTGATAATGATGTTTTGCAATCCCTGTTGGAAAAAAATCCACTTTTAACAAGTTGAGAAATTGCAGAATAGTTTGGATTCATCATACAACTGTTGGAGATCACATTAGATCTCTTGGGTTTGTGTTAAAGCAAAGTGTTTGGGTTCCACATGAATTAAAGGAAAAGAATTTGTCTGATCGTGTAAGAATGTGTTCATCACATCTGATTAGACACAATGTGGAGCCATTTTAGGACAAACTGGTTACTGGAGATGAAAAGTGGATTCTTTGCGAGAATATTAAGAGAAAAAAATCCTACTGCAAACCAGGAACATCATCAGCAACAGTTCCAAGACCAAGTATCCATCAACGAAAAGTACTGCTTTGTTTGTGGTGGGACAGGAAAGATCCAGTGTACTACGAGTTGCTGAAACAGGGAAAAACCATTAACGCGGATCTGTACTGCAATCAGCTGGATAAATTGAATGCAGCTATCAAAGAAAAAGGCCAGCATTAGTGTCCAAAAAAGGAATAGTGTTCCACCACGATAATGCTCGACCGCATACTGCAATGGTGACACAACAAAAACTGAATGCCTTAGGATGGGAAGTCCTTAGTCACCCATCGTATTCACCTGACATTGCACCATCTGATTATTACCTTTTCAAATCTGAGCAAAATTAACTAATGGGAAAAAAATTCAAGTCTTTTGAAAGTGTTTCTAAGGCAGTTGCTGACTATTTTAACTCCAAGGACGAGAATTTCTACAAAACAGGAATTCACAGGTTACCTGAAAGATGGCAACATGTTGTAACAAATAACGGAGCATATATAATTGATTAATATTAAACATATATTTTTATAAATGAATTCAAATATTTTCTTTAAAATACGACAGAACTTTCCCTCCAACCCAATATTATTAGTCACCTAAGGGGTTATTATTTTAGGTGGATCACTTTCGGCGTACGAGATCACTTTTAATTTTTTATCGTTCGCTTCAATTTTAATTATAATTAGTTTAAATATATACAATTTAATAATATATCGTTTGCTTTAATTATAATTACATTTAGCTTAAATATATTCAATCTAATAATTTATCGTTTCCTTCAATTTTAATATCAGAAATGTTTACTATACTCCATTTCTCGATATTTCATCTCATTCACTCTTATATTTCATTGAGTAATTTTATAATAATTACAAAAAAGCGCACTTTGGATGATTAATCTGTTATTTTCAAAACTTTGCATTGAACAATAAACTTTTTTTAAATTTTTTTTTTCTATTTTTAATGTTGAATTACTATTTTCTCTAGAATTTTGGCTTTTTGGGGGGCTGTACCATTAATGATAATATAATTACTGAGGTTGGAATAGTTGGATCCATGACTCTAATTTAAACACATTTTTCTCTGGGACAGTATTTAAATTACATTACCTTCATTAAAAACTTTTCTTTAATTTTTTTGACTTGAGATCTGCTTCGTTTTAAGTTTATTTAATTTGATTGTAATTTTAATTATAGATTAATTTTTGTTTTGAATTAAAAATACGTTGTACATATAGTTTATTTTTTTAAATCATAAGGTTGAAACTAAACAAAAATGATAAAATTTTTAATTTTTGATATTTGCATTTGAATACAACAGAGAAATGCAAACGTCACAAATTTATAAAAAAAAATATTGTATTTATCAAAAGCGAATAATTTAAATGTTTCATTTCATTCTTATCCCGAGTATTATCATGACGATCGCTTATGATATATATCTGCATATAGAGCGTTATGTTAGGCATTTTAATTTTGTTTATCAATTTTATAATCAATGAAACGCTTAATCCAAAAAGCATTTCGATAAAATAACATCAAAAATCTGTTCACACACATATTTTGTTTTATAAAAACTGTTCCTACTGACAAAGATATAAATTAAACAAGAACCTTTTATATAGCAATTACAAAACTGAATAAATATATCGGATCTAGCAAATAAACACAATGTTCAAACCATTTATGATTATGTAACAGCAATCAACTGAATCATCTACCTTCCAAACAACTCCAATCTCTCCCCCAAACACCTAGGCAATAGCTAAAATCTAAATACACAGCAGCCTCGGACTCATTTAATTCTGGTGCATAAGTGATTTTGGTCGAGCCACCTCCTAGTGACCGCGGATGTACTTGATTTCACTTGTCACTTTACCGCTCGTGACAATACAGCTTGTCAGTTCCCATGAAATGTAAACTTGCGACCGATTGGATACTTGACGTATTGACCTGAAGGCTGAAGTGCGGAATGTAAATCTCGGACTGGGAATGTGGCCAGAATAATTACTTTAATAACGTTTAGCGTTTGAATAATATTTTGGGTGTTTGGGTAATTGGATTCTGTTTGATTTGATTTGAGATTTCAAAACCCCTGTGAGGTATATTTTAATGATTTTGAAAATTTGATGAATCGTTTGGTGTGTATATCGTTATATATGCTTTTTGGTCGCGATTATGAATATTACAAATATAACTGTTTCATTCCGAATACGATTTAATAACCATACATGCAAGTTATTCTGGTTGGAAAATGTATGAAATATTTTTTCATTCCCACAAGGATTTCATGGGCAAACTAGTCTTTTAAAATATTAATAAAGCAGTTTCATAATCCTCTGAATCACTTCTTGGAACTAAATTGTATCTGGTTTTTCACATTATTACAACAAATATTATTGTTCCTACCTTTGCATTATATTGTAGCGTAGATGTTGGAACAGGTTGAATTGAAGACGCAATAAATATCCAAATAGCATGGTTTATTCACAAAGAGAAGCAACACTTGGCTCTCCAGACTGAGAATACATGCTTTTATATATCACAATGGAATATTCTGGAACACTGCTCTAGTAACGTAAGAAATATTCTAGAAGGTATTATAAGTTATAATGAAAAACAGAGAACAATTTAACAAAGCATTTATATAAATTTCAGCTTTACTGGCACTGGGTTTTGAACTCAAGAACTCTCGATCTATAGACGAGCGTCGCATCAGTTCATGCGGGCTTCGTAGCATTTTTATTTATTTATTTCATAAACATTATATTATTTACTGTCCCGCTATAATATGGTTTGTTGAATAAGGAGTTGGATCACGAAGAGCAAGTAAGAATACACAATGATTTTTAATACATTTGCTATTTCTCGTAAAGTATATATTTTCGTATTTTATTAATACTACTAAACCCAAAACCAGGACCTACTTATTCTCTCTGTGGTCTAAATGAAGGATTTACATCTGATAGGGCTCCTGAGCTCGTTATTACAAACGATTATATCGGTGTGGTATAATGGAGATTAAAGGAAATTAGAAATGTGACAACAAAACCATCATATTGGTGTGATTAATATGGAGTCCTATGCGTCATCTGAATTGTACCATCTCCTTTATCTCTCTAAGTCATAAAATTTCAGGCCACGGTAGGTAGCCGAGGGCTCTTGGCTGCCAAGCTGATGATTGGTTTTGTTCAGTCGTGTCGTGGGTTGGAGTCCTGATGCCATTAAAACCCGACGTGTAGCATAGCTAAAACACAATAAATCTGAAAATTTTTATATTGGGTCGGTGAAGAAATAAGGAGAGTTGAGAGCCAGCTCAGGTGTCATTCTTTGTGACTAGACTGTGGTGCAGAATTACGAGATCGATCGCCAATATCTCTCGTGTTGCTTCTAAGTGCGATATTGATAATCATTTAATTCATTTAGTCACAAAATTACGAAGCGTGTTCCTTGGGATGCATCCATTTTTAATCTTCACAAATGTAAAGCTCGATGTGTTAAACTAATAGAAATTAGTTGCAGTACATCCCATAAAATTATTTCCAAGTATTAAATCTTTCAAATACGTATATTTCGTAAAAAAAGGGGTTTTATTGTCTCATGCATATGGACGCTTTTACTATTTTACATTTGACCATTCTTTTTATTGTTACTTTAAAGCTTCCGTAGTGCGGTATAGCTGATATAGGGATTGATTCATTCCTGTATATCCAGACAAAAAACATTTTGCTATCTATTAGAGACATACATTTATTAAGCTCTGTTACGAATCTACGATAATGTTTCCCTGCAGAATTAAAGAGAAAGAAAAGACGCATTTACAGATATTTTATCGAATACAAAGGAAAGAGGAATCAATCACTTCTCAACGGTGAAGAGTTTGGAAACCATTTTGGGAACTTGGCGATTTTCGTGCCAAAATACGATTTCTTGAAAATTCTGGAACCTTGTCGATATCTCCATTAGGAAAAATTTTGGACCTTTCCTGAATGTTTCCCTGTGACGTTATACCTGACTGGAACAGTTATAAATACAGAGAGGTGCAATGTCCGAAGGAATCGGTCAGCTTCGGCTGAGTGGGTTTGCCGGGGAATCTGTTGGAAACTTGACCAAGGGAATTTGTCAGAGAGCAGTCTTAATCTGCCGGGGAATTAGTCGGGACTGCCGGATGTCATATGAAGTATTACTTTGAACATTTTTTCTTCGTATGAACTTGAAAGCTCGTGTGCTGAACGTTATTGAAAGAACTATGTGACTACAATTACTATTGCTGCTATGAATCTATGTAGATGATCTGCTATTTTTGTTCCTTTAACTCGGCTAATCAGTATTACAAGTGTTGCGTCTCCTAATTGTGCTGTTAAACTCTCCAAGTCTTGCTACCAGTGTTCATTTCGTCCTGAATATTTACGAATAATGCGTCATTTGTAATTTTCCTCCACGTCAGACTGATTTTACTCGTGCAGCACAATATTGGGAATTTTTTTACAATACTATAAATTGTTAACATCATTTAGATTCACTATCACAAGAAACGCTTTGTCTTCATTTTTCGATTGACACTTGAACCAAGGCATCTGTTTTTAATGTTTCATTTTTAGTCAGTAAGGAATAACTATCATTTTAAAATGTTGTCGTATTGCGCAATTAAGAGCGCCTTTTTCTGCGTAGTAGAATATAAAATCATAGTTCTTAAATATGTAAACAAATATAAAATACTTCGAATGGCTGGATTATAAATTCCGCAATCGGCAGCCTTAATAGAATTTCTCTGCATTTCCGTTGGCAGATATTAACTCGTTTATCGAGAAGGCATAGTCAAGGTTCGTCTCGTCGTAATCAATGTTTGAATACCATCTCTCAAAAATAGACTTTCATTTTAAATTTCTTTTGAATAATCCTTTCGCTCTTGAAAATACTCTCATCATCTTTTACGAGGAAGGTCTGGAAAGTTTCTTCAGAAAGAATTCGTCAATAAAAGCTAGAGAATAGGATTGTGTATCTTTTTACTGATACTCACCAACATTTCAGTCATTTTAGAAGCGCAGTTTTTGTTTGATAATCGTTTGAACGAGTCGATGAGAGAGTTTTTGTGAAATTGGAAAAAATCGAGTATGGAGCTGTCATTATATATTTGCTTCTTAAAGGCAATAACCAAATCAAAGGTGAGTAGGAGGTCGTGAACAGGGACTCTACACCATCATTTACCATTGTGAAATTTTGTGCAATTGAATTTAAACGTGGCATTACCAGCTTGGGAGACGATGAACGATCGGGACGTCCAAAAGATGCATCCACTGACAATAACATCACGGAAGTTCTCTAAATGATGCCAGACGACCGTCAAATTAAAGTAAGAGCGTTAGCAGAGGTTATGAATATGTCCAAAAAACGTGTTTGTCACATATTGATTCAATATTAAGGCATGAGAAAGCTGTCTGCGCTTTGATTGCCATGTTTTCTCAAGTTAGATCAAAGAAGTTTTCGAATGAATTTTTCCAACGCTCTGTTGGTGAAGTTAAGGCACAATAAATCAGAGTTTGGGAACCGATTAATTAATGTAGATGAAACTTGTATACGCCATTATGTGCCCGAAGTAAAAATATAGCCCGCAGTTGTCTGCGATGGGGAAATCGGCTCCAAAAAAGCAAAATCTATTTTTTGGCAGGGAAAGGGTGGGTGACTGTCTTTTAGCATAGTCATGGATTTATTTTATTCGATTATTTTCATTCAGGAAAAAACATTACAAGAGCATACTACGCATCATTACTTGACAAGCTGAAGGCAGAAATTGCGGAAAAACGGCCACATTCGCAGGAAAAAAAATGTCTGTTTCACCAAGACGATGCGCCGTTTCTCACCTCAGTGGTTGTCATGGCAAAAATCCTCAAATTACGGTTTCAACTACATGACCGCCCTCCTAACTCACCAGATCTAGATCCAAGCAACTTCTTTTTGTTCCCTAATCTAAAATTTGCACTCGGAGGAGATAGATTTTGTTAAATGAGAAGGTCATCACCTTGTCAACAATTAATTTACAGAGAAAGATACAGAGTACTATTTCGACGGGTTAAAGAGATGGGAGCATCGCTGGAAGAAGTGAGTAGATTTACAAAAGGACTATGCAGAACATTATAATAAATTTAAAGACAAAATATCTTGTATCTTTTTTTAGGTCAGAAACTTTGCAGACCACTCCAGTAATCGTATTGTTTGGGTACTTTGCATAATGTTTCTGTTTCGAACTATTTTATTTATACCATGGAACTTTTACTTATTTATTAGATACTTCTTTTAAAAAAAAACAATTCTTCTAATAGAAGCTATATATTTTCTTTTATACAACAGAATTTTTCATGCGTAAATCGGGTTTATATAAATTGGTTTGTATACTATAATTTCTGGCTCCATAGAAGAGCATTTTCTAGATGTTAAGTTAATTGTTTCAAAACATAAGATCGATTTAAACATTGGATGTAAATTGGAGGTGCTTTAGCTGTCAAAAGTTATTGAGAATTTATGGTATATCGTGGAATTCAGCTTCGTCATATTGATGTGCAGAACGAGATGTCTGCTCAGGTACGGACATCCGTCATTTGACTGTGATTCAAAATTATCAGATGTGTAGGTTGTGTTAGGATCACTTTGAAACGGGTAGCAAAATAAAGATTCACAAACATTATTAAACTAACATTAATTTTATTGAATTGATTAGGACATACTTAAAGCAATACATCCAAAATAGAAAATGTTAAGTAATTTTGAATGAAATATTTTAGGAAATTATAAATTATTTTTTTCTAATTTGTTTGCATGTTTCTATTATCACTTTTATTTAATAGCTTTTAAGGGATCTCTGCTATTTTATATAGTATCATATATATCATATTTCCTTTGTATTTTAGTCATCCCAGATGTCATATATTTGATGATAAGTAAATTTCATATTTAAGATGATCACAATACTTTTAGTCTTATAACCGTTAATGATTCAAAGATTTTCTAGATATGTTAATATTTGTTTCTGTAAAACACAATTCTCATTAATATTCAGCTAAGAGTTTGAGTTTATTTTAATCAGTTTTATGTAACAAATAAGCTGATTTAATTAACTTTCAACAAAGGTCATCCAAGCTCATCTTCGCAATTAATAGAAGCTTGATTGGTGTGTAAGATTCGATATCAAAAGCTTGAAAAAGCTTTTTTGTACAAAAATAATTTCAAACGAAATCAAATCACAATGATTCTCATACATTGCTGAATTTCATTATATTACCAAATATAATGAAAATTTATTGTTATATTATCATCAAAAATATGAAAATTCATCATTATATTAATAAAATATATAGAAACGCGATATCATTCCTACAAACATTATATTTCATCACGAGCTAATGATTAGTTTAACATGATTATTTGAAAGATGGATTGAATTTAATTCAAAAATGCATCATTATTATATTCTCCCAAGGCTGTATTCTTCAGTTAAATATAAAAATATTTTATTGCTTAAATATTAACTAAAAAATTAAGGTTATTTCATTTTTTAAAGAGTACCTTAAAAAAAGAGAAGTTTTTAAGTGAATGTAAAAGGAATTTTAAAACAAATATTATATTTCTTTAAGTTCTCGTTCGAATTTAGAGAAGACTGTATACACAGTACATTTGAATTTCAAATAGAAAAGCTTGAATTATTAAAAGCTCTATACTGCGAATTCGAGAATGCAGTATTAATTCTTTATAATCAGTCCTGTAGAACGTGAACTATTAATCCTGTAGAATAGCCTTATGGTCTCAAACTTGGATTGCTGCATTTGTTTGAATGCAATCCAGTGAATTAAAACAACCGAATAAATTACCAATATTTCTATACCATTGTTTTCTTTCAGCAATTATTTTTAAATACTATTTTAAGGGTTTAAAAAACCATTGACAAATTACTTAAGTTGACATTTAAAACAATTTCGGAAACTGAAAGGAAGAAATCAAAAAGTGGAAATCTGCCTTGTGTTTTATTCTTTCGAATATATTCAATAACGTTTCAATAAACACAATAGTATAGATTTGAGAAGATAATTAGAAATCGTACATAATTAACATAACTCGTACAAGATTTGTTCGATACTTTGGCTTCTTAACGTTTTAAGACTTAACAATTTTTCTTAAAATATGCTTACGCATGTCAGTAATATAATCCAGTATACTCGTAAATAACAAAAGCTTAATAATTCTAAATAGATCTAAGATTTTTCAAAAAACAATTCTTGAATTTGATACAGAAGTAAGTAAATGATAACACCAAATATATCTCAGATCAATAGAAATAAAAAAATTTCATTGCAACCATTTTATGTTAAAGCGGGAAATCCACTGTTCTTTTCCCAGCATCTAAGAAGCATAAATATTTATGTATCCTGGATGTATGTACTTAAGTACGTTGCTTGAAGAGTATAACTTTTTACTACCAAAACTTAGTGTTCCAATTTGCATAAACATCTTTCGATTTACGGTGGTAACACAAGAAGTTGTCTTTTTGCCTATCTCACTATATCTCGCTTAATGAAATTGTTTGAATTGAAATGAGGTTTAGGATTTATTTGGAGAAACTTGAGGGGAAAACGCAAGATAAAATATTCTTAAAAGTAAGATTTAAAAAGGAAATAAAATCGTAATCGAATTCTTTAGAGCGAAGTCAATTGTTACTGAATTGAAAAAAAAATATTGTAGAATACTAATGATATAATGGTTCCGTTTTTGTCAATTGTGTTCAATCATTTGAGCATTATAAAAGCTATAAAAGTTCTTTTGACGAATTTTAAATACCTAGTAGACTTTTAATCGTGTTATAACTGTGTAAGGATATGATACCCTGCATCTGGCAACAGTTCTGCTGTGTTTAGGAGAGAAAAAGCAACGAGCTCTTAAGACTTAAGGCAGAGCCCATTCTATTCTGCCTGGGAAAACGAGGAAGAACGAATGATTGTGAAAGCTTTTTATGTAGTAAATTTCAATGTCTTTATCTGTGTGTAGCGTAGTGTTCCTTAGCAAACAATTTGAAATGAATTATTGGGACTAAACAATGAAGAATTTTTATTTATACAAAAGCATATTATCGTACCAATTTCTTTTAAATCTCCGATGTTAAATGTGAGTTAAAACGAATCCGCGGTAATACAGTCGCTCTCCATACAGTCGTTGGGCTTCTCATACATTTTCGTCCGCCAACTCATGCACCAAAAACATACATATCTTCCAGCTCCTTGTTCATATAACGTTGTACGAAAAAGGCGGCTATATGCTAGAATGATGGAAATTCAAATATTTTATTTTCAGCGCTCTCGTGAACAGCGCCACCTATTGATGTACGATGAAATTTCTTATCATTGTTTGCAATATTATTCTCAATACTTTAAAGGTGCTTTATCTCCCTTAAAGTTGAAGTTCTATGTATGGGACACCTTGTATAAATAAGTAATACTATGTTTATTAAGAAGTACCTGAACGCAATACGCCCAATGCAGATAATACATCAACTCTTGGTCATTTCATTTGAATAACCTATTTCAAAGAATCAGTAGGTTATTTAATATTTTGAAAATTAAGTTAAAAAAAATGTTATAGCGATATGACGAGTAAAATTCGTCGAATAACCTTTCCTGAGGAAAAGATGACCGTAGTTTCTGTGTCTTTTCAGGACGGCTGTTGCATGATAAGTTTACATTTTTCTTAGGGGTTGGTTAAGGAATCAGAGAAACGTAATTCGATATTGAATCTGTTAGGTTTTTACAAGCTGTGTTATGATATGTGAAGAATTTTCTTAAATCGATTATAGTTCACACATGACTCACAATGTTTTCGGGAATTCTACAGCTTTAGGTAATATGGCTACTGATGATTGCATTACTTTCAAAAGAGATTATATTACCAAGATGAGAACTTTTTTTTGGTTTAATATGTTTATTACATTTAATATTACGAGTATTTTCTTTTTCTTATTATATAGTCTTTTCTTTTCTGATGATTTTTTCAACATGCCCTAAAGAGGCAGAAGGTAAGTGGACATTTAAATCGTGACTTTTGACTTTTTTCTTATTTACATTCAAATTATTTCTAATAGAAATAACTTTTTGTTCAGAAAAATAACAAAATAGTATATTTTTCTCCTTGCTCCTTTTGCGTAAATGAAGTAGATATAAATGGATTTATCAAGAAAAATAGGAATGTAGCTAATTTATCTTCACTGGCCATACTACCTGCAAAAATGGTGGTTTGTAAAATGTTAAATCTGAAAGTGAAAATCTAATTTTAAAATAAAATTTTTCAGGTACTTAATCGAGGAAAGATAATTCTAAATTCTCACGTGTTTTCATTTTTTCCAACTTAATTTCAGCTTTTAAAATTTCAGGATCATACTGCATATAATATATCTAGATAATACATATGGATAAACCATGTAAAATATATCAAAACTTTATATACACGGAGACCACACTGCGTATAATATACTTATATATATATATATATATATACGGACGGAATCATGTACAATGTATCTAAACAACATATACGGACGGAACCATGTACAATGTATCTAAACAACATATACGGACGAAACCATGTA
>BMAW01067020.1:117886-130622 GCA_019974015.1 Nephila pilipes | reverse complement strand
ACCATATATAAATTTCACCGAATATCATAGATATGAAATATTATAATTCAATTATAACAATTTCATATCTATTCTCTATATACTATATACTTTCTCTATATTATTATTATTGTGTGTGTGTGTATGTATGATATTAAATGTGTATTGTGTGTGTATTATTGTGTGTATTATTATTTATTATTGTGTGTGTGTGTGTGTGTGTGTGTGTGTGTGTGTGGGTGTGGAATTATTAAGGTGTGGGTATGACCTTAAGTGTGTGTGTATATTATTATTATTATTATTATTGTGTATTGTGTGTGTGTGTGTGTGTGTGTGTGTGTGTGTGTGTGTGTGGCTGACAATATTATTGTGTGTATGTGTGTGTGTGTGTATTGTGTGTTATTGACTGTGTGACCCTTTATTAGTATTATTTGTGTATGACATTTGTGTGTGTGTGTGTGTGTGTGTTATATTTCTTTGCCCACTATGATAAAAGTAAACTGATAAAATCAATTGTGAATTCGTGTAGTTATTTAGTAATCTTCATAAATTTGGAATATAATTTTGGTTAGCATCAATTATCTATAATATTTACATAATAAAAAATTTCTATATTTGGTAAATAAAGAATATTTAATAGTCTGACCTATTAGCTGAATATTTAGTACTTTATCTCTTGAACCCTTTTGACAGTGTGCATTTCTTCAAAATCTCTCCCAGAATTCTAAAAAAATATTTTTATAAAAAAATCAATCATTTAACTAGTTTCTTTTTCTATTCATTTGTTCTAAATAATAGAGCATTCAGTATTAACTGGTTTATTTTTACATAAATTTTAAAATTGAAACCCTATATATTTTCTTAAGAGATGCATGTGATCCATTTGTTCAAACAGAAATGTACTTAATAAAAAATTTTAAAATCTCATTTCCTATATTCCTTTGTGCCTGTCTCGTAACTTCATTTATTAGCTACACTAAAAATGATTCTTTTAAATTAAAATGGTTGAACTAGGAAGGTATACTAAACAATTATTATAGTTCCTTTACTGACAACAATTAATGACTTTTCTGAGCAAAACTTGAGTTCTGTTTTATTTGTCTGCATAATTAAGAAATTATCTAAGAAAGGAATGTTTAATACACGTGTTTCTTGAAAATGTTTGCAGAAGTCTTTGCTAAAATGCATGAGCGGTTCGTCACATCTCATATGAACTTACATATTTCTGACACCTCATATAGCTTTTGTAAATATTTTTCCCCCAGTGAAATGATAGGTTATAAGAAAGATGTGGGCAAATTGTGAGTTTTGACAAAAAAAAATTAGAAATAGTTTCGTAGATTTTAAGAAAAATATATTAAGAACATTAAGTTAAAAAAAGAACTAATTTTGATATAAAATGTGAATTTTCCTTTCTAATTTTTAAATAATGAGCTTTCAATAGATCACGGTACATTATATGTAAAGTAAGTCTTTTGATCATTTATTACTGATTGCTAAGTTTTTAATATCTGCATTTTTAGCCATCATAGCTGGGGGAAATAATAACCATATTGGCTGTAACTGATGCAATAGTGGAGCAGAACTTGCAAACACAGAGAGGAAGTAATTTAGTATCAATGATCATATAATGGATTCGTCTTTGAATAAATTATCCAGGAAAAGAGCAGGTGCTTTAAAACTGTGTTCAAGTGTTCAATAGTTCCAGTCTTCAATTCTGAGAATAACAATAATAAATATAAAAAAAAAATATCGTTTTACGTAACATTTAGAAAAAAAAACATTTACTGAATTAAAATTAATCACTGACTGAAGAAAATGTGTTGTCATGAAACATTGATATTAGTTCTATAAATTCCATCATTCACTCACTGTTGATAAATTGAAAAGAATAGCTGCTAGCTAATGTCAATCACAGCTTTTATAATGATTAAATAAAATTTCACAGAAAAAAAATTCTTATTCCTATTCAAATTAGTTCAAACAGGTGTCAAGATGACTCCATCAGAGACATCTCCTTAGTTCTTAGTTGATGTTCTTTTGTTTCAGCTTGAGATCTTGAAAATTTCTAAGTAAAATTTCAAAAAAGAACTTTTTGAATTAGTAGAAACTACGAATAAGGAATACAATCTTTTTTGAAACAAATTGTTGAAAACAACTAGCTATTTTATAAAAAAAAAGTATTATCTTTAAATGTAATTTTTAAACTTAGCAAAATTATATGTATTATTAATTTTGTTTGAGGAACTAAAATAATTACTATTATGCATTTATTTTAGAATCAAGGAGAGGCTTTTCTTAAAATTAAAATATGTCCAATGTTATTACGGTTTTTATTTTTAAGTATTTGTTTTCAAGTTTAATAATATTTTAGTAGAAACCTTTTTGAATTCATTAAATGATAAATCTTTATTTAATAATTTTTTCATCTTTTTCCCCTTCATCCTTTTTTTAATAATACTTCCAAATTACTTAATCTTTATTAAGGGGTTAGTAAGAATTTACAAAACAAAATTAAAATAGATGAACTAAAATAATAAGCTGAATGAAATGAATATAAATAGCTTTACATTTAGAGCTAAGACAAGATTCATGTGCTATTGGTACCCATTTCTGACAATACATTATCTGTTTTTCTAGTTTAAGTGAAACTTTTCATCTTGTCTGGGTCACTTTTTCTGCTTATATTTATTTTAACTGAAGTTGCTGAAATTCTTTTAGTAAAATATGTTGATTCATTGAATGGGGGATATGAAAATGAAAAATAAAATAGAAATAAAAATTAAATGACTGTATTTAAATGTTTTCATCACATGAAAGAAATATGCTTCTTGTTTCCAAGAGAATAAATTTAATTAAGAATTCGCAAAGAATTTAATAATTAAAAATTTACTACAGATATAAAGAATTTCAATATAGCAAACAATATGTATCAAAAATCCCTTATTAACAGTATGTCTACTAACTCATCACCTTTTATAAGCTTTTAGATATATTACTGGGTTTAAAAGAACTGAAAACAACCTATTCCGAAATAAAACTAACAGTTGATGAAACAGTTGAAAATAAATTTTTACTTCAAAGTAATAAAATTATTTCTAAATTTAATAAGTCAATATTTAACATTTAAAAAAATTATTTTGATTTTACTTTTATTGATTTTTGTTAAATTTTATACCAATATCAATTATTAAAAATATAATTAATCAGCTTTTAAATCAGAATTATTTTAATTTTTAAAAGTAATTAATTAATCTATTTTTTAAATTAATTTATATATTTAAATTAATTTATATGTTTAAATTAATTTTAACTATAATTTTTCCCGAAAAACTATGTAGAGCATTATTTATAAGAGAACATGAACTTATAATCATTGCAATTATTGATGTTCCAATTTCTCTACTCGTAGAAAATGAACCGTTAATTAAGGAACCAACATTAATGTTCAATCAATGAATGAATTGTAAGATTTTCTTATGACTAAGTACTACACATTGAAATAAAAAAAAATTGCTTAGAGTTAAGTAAAAAAAATGAATTAAAGCATATAAATTTTTACTGTTAGTGTGAAACGCTTATTCGGAGCTGCATTTCAGCTGCTTTGGCTATATGTTTGTATTTCATTATAAAACAACACCTTATAGTTGTGAGACGCATTTTCTTCATTATTTAACTCTACAGCCATCTTGAAGTCTAATTAAATAGTCAGTAAGTTCAAAACTCCATTTGAAGATTCGTAAGAAAAAGACTACACGCATAATTATCAATCAAATAGTATGCAAGATCTCTCGAATCTCTCTTAAACTCATTAAATCATGGTTTATGTTCAAATAATAAAGTTTCAGGTTACTAAATCACTAATTCCAATTTAAATATTTTTCGATTATAACAGATTCGATTCCTAATATTTAGATTATGATTCACTTTCAAATACTAATAATATAAACGATTAATTATGGTGATTCATTCCTCTCCACATCTATTAACTTGTCGTTATCCTCTACTTCCTTTCTCTTTTCTTTTAATTCTTTTCCCTCTATTTATCACTATCTCTAATTCAATTTATATCACTTCTTGTTTTCATCTATTTATCACGTTTATTTTCGTTCGAAAGCAGCTGTAATGGCATGTAGTTCTAATTTTATAAGTCCCCGAGGTTAGAGAAAAGAAAATCTCGCCTATTATCACAGCAGATATTTACGATATCCAAACATGAGTTAGGGAGAGAACTAAATGAATTTTACTTTGGTATGTAAAGTATTAAGTTATGTTGATTACAAAAAAAATATTAAGTGTTCTTCAAGGGTGGGTAAGTAAGGCTTTCAATCTGGACCAATAAGATTGTTTCATTTTCCAAAATGGTGCATAAAATAGAAAAACGAGTCACTATAAAATTTTAATTACAATTCAAACTGATTATATATATAATGAAGCGTCAATAAAATAGTAACTTTGGGACTCAGACATGACTGTAAATATTATGCGTCTCAATAGGTTTAGTTTAATAACATCACCACAATACGAAATAGAACCAAGCCTTCATTAAATTGGTTAAGCGTGTTTCAAAGAAATCCTGCTGTAAAATTTTGAATTTATAATTAGATATGTTGAAGAAAAAGGTGAATAATTGCAGAAGTTTAAAAAACCTTTCTCTTTTAATTGTTAAGACCTTAAAATTTTCAATAATAACAACTCACGAGTAAAATAAAATACCTATAATTTTAAGTTTTTTATTTTTGTTTTGTTAATTTAATCATAATTCCTTATTATATTTGCAAGAAAATAAACATTTTTTAATCAATTCTCTCTGGTGGAAATGTGCATGATTAAAGTTGAAACAAATATTTACTTTTGACTTAAATTTGAAAAATTAATACGAGTATTTGAAGCTTAAAACATGAGCTGAAAAAAGCTTAATGGTTAATATTTTTAAATGAATGTGATATTTCAGTATTGTTTTATATTGTTAAGAATTGGTACCATTTAAAAATAGTAATAGTAATAATTGCTTATAATTGTAATAGTAATAATAGTAAAAATTGTTAGCGAATAAATTACATAATCAGTGGTTTTATAATATATTTATCATTTTTACGTTTAATGGAAAACGTAAATATAAAGACACATAATTAATTTTGTGTCTTTTAGATTATATCTTCTTGAGATCTAATGACCATCCTTTTGGATATTTTCAATTTACACATGTAGAGAAAGAATTTAAAGCTTATATCTTAAGATTAGGCAATTATATTGGACAGTGCAGTACAGTCTACTAATTAATAAAACTTCAAATTATTTGGCAGGATCTTTGTTCCACGAGTATTTAAAAATGGTAGACAAGAAGAAAGCAACAATGGAAGGTATGTGAACAGCTTGAATTTAGTTTCATTATATTTTTATATATATTTTTGAATAAAAAATAGCTTTTTTTCAAATTTAGATGTCTGAAAAATGAAATTATATTGTATATTTAATCAGTAACACAATGTTTTTACTAGATTGAGACCCAATGTCCATTATAATGGACTGGCCGAAAATTGTGTACTTTTTTAATTAAAAAACTGCTGTTTATACTGTTTTGTACCACTTTTTGGATGATTTATCTTAAATTGGAGAAAACTTTCTCAAATAATATGGTCTTTGGGTTCAAAAGGATATATGAATTTTCACCTTTTTTGTAATTTAAATAACCTTGCAACAGCGATAAAATTTCATCGATTAAAAATATTAACTTTTACCAACTATACACCGCACTAATGCTCTAAATTCAATAGTTCTATAAGTGTTTTTGTATTATTATTTTCACATTACATCATTTTAAATTATTTAATAACAATAATATTTTACAAATATTCACAATTATTATAAAACGCGTATTATTTCCTTTTTTTAAAAAAAATATCAAAACTCTAAACTTGCCTATTAACTATCTATGATATTTTTAAAAATACAATAAAACTATTTAATTAAACTCTTGTAATTTTTTATCTAATACTTTAAGATGTATGTTTCCTAAACAATTTCAGACTATATTAATTAATATGAGAGAAAATGCAAATATATTAGCAAAACAAATATATTTAATATTTAAGCGAACTCGTTTTAATGCCTTTAAATTTATTTTCACAAACCACTACTCGTCTATTTACCTTATATTTTCTTATGTTTAGATTGAACAAGAAAATGATTTATTGTAATAAGAAGAAGTTAAAAATTAAATACTTTCAGCATAATGTCAGTTTTAATATTAAATATACACGTAGGTCAACAGATAAAACAAATATTAAAAGAGTCAGAAATATATAGATATAGGGATAAAATATACAAAAATAAAATGTGACATATTTAAAGTGCAAGCATAATTTTTTGCAGCATTGTTATGTTTACAAGTTAGAATAGATGTTGTTTTAGTATCTAAAATTATTGTAAATCAAAAGGATAAGGAAAGGTTTTATTTACTGAAGGATTTAAGAAATTTAAATATATTTGTTCCTTATGCAATATCTTTTAAAAAGAAATACAATATTACATTAACAATAAGCAATATTACAATTAACATAATGAAATATTCCAGTAACAATTTTATTGTTTTGCTTCCTATCGACAAATAAAAATAGATTACTGAACATTTTGATCTTTCGCATACTCCAAAAAACAAGCAATGCTTAGAGGAACATAAACAGGTTTATAATTTAATACCATTTTCTTATTTCTTTCTAGAAATGCATTTTTCTTCAGAACCACCTTCAGAAAAAAAAAAACACAATTCTCTCTCACGCTATTTTATAAAAAAAATAGAGACACCATAACATTTCAATTAGCTAATGAGGCCCCTTCCAGGAACAAAATCTAAATCCAGACGAGGTCTGATATTAAATAATAAATGCAATAGGGCCTTCTAACATACTTTTTATTTCCAACTGGTATGAAGAGGACATGTCTCTGCTCATTATGCCAGACAGGACATGTCCCATCTCGAGAGATTTGTCAGAAACGAAAGACTCCCCATGCTAATTCGGCTTTCCCCACGCAAATGGAAATCTCGTGTCACGAACAGCAGACCATCTTTTCCACCCCTGTGCTCTTTAATGCCAGAAATCATGATGACCCTCGGATGGCTTACGTGCTTTTTAAAAATGATGTTAAAAGCTGCATCGTGTGATATACAGTCGCTTATAATGACATTAGTAAAATGAGAACTGTGATGCTATTTCTTGTTAATGTTCGTGATGCTTCAAAAGTGGAAAATAAAAGTTTGTTCCTGGTAAATTATGAAAACGAATATCATAATGAGAATACAGGAGATATGAAAAAAGCTTGAGTCAGATAATTTGTGTGTTTTTATAATTTGAAATATGAAGATTCTAAAAAATATCAGAGAGTGAGATAGTTTTATTATAAAATATTTAAAATATAGTACAATATATTAAAGCTTAGCACGTATATTCAAAATCAATTATTTTTATTTATGTTGATACATTGTAATAAATTATTTTCTGATGTGACTTCATAAAAACATGTGTGTGTGAAGAATATTAATTCTAATGCATCTATATTGAGGATAATCACTTTTTGATAAAATCTTTTCCATTCGTCGGGCATCTTAATACTGTAAATCGTAATGACTGTCGGTTAGTTTTCCTAGCTTTTTAAAATGATCTTAATATCTCTATCACTGTCACAGAATAAATTAAATTAATGTTAGTTAAACAGGAAGTATCAGCATAAAGTATTTAAAGTCTCTCATTATAAAATATTTAAAATGTCATTATAAAAATATTTAAGACCTCATTAAAACATTTAAAATGTCAATTTAAAATGTATTACATATTAATGTAAAATATTTAAAAAATATTTTTATCACCTAAATTTTTAAAGTCTTAATTTGAAATTTTTAAAGTCTCAATATTTAAAGTTTAATATATAATTAAAGTTTAATAAATAATTAAAAGTTTATTATAAGATATTATTTCAGTTTTTTAATATTTATTCGAAATAATTTTTTTCTGACTGTGGTCAAAAGTTATAATTCAACATTCTCTATGCAGTTATAAAAAAAATGCCGCGCGCGAGAGAGATAACATCAAAAAAGCTTTTTTCTCTTTATTAAATGATTTGGAATCCTAATATTTTATATAGATAATTATTTTTTTAAAAATACATGAAGCTTAAACAATAATTGTATGCTTTATATTTTATTACTTATTATATTATGTCTTTTAGAAAGAATATTCACTGAATATTCCTTAATTATTATTTTTTATTTTTCATATCATAGCGAAAAAGCATCTTGTAGTTGTATAGTTTGCATTTTATTCACATTTTAAGTTTAAAATGAAATGCTTAATAAATTCTTGTCTTTAATGAAATAAAGTCTAAAAATTCTATGTAAATCTCACTTTCACATAGGAAAGCTACATAAATAAAATTATAATATAATTTTAAACTACATTTATCTGTTAAGGTAAAGTAAGGTAAGTGTTTTTAAGGTAAATGAGTAACATGTATACAAATATATCTGTTCGACACCACGAAAAACTCGTTAAAAGAAAAGTCTCGTTTTTCTCCACTAAATACCACTTTTGTTGTCAATTAACTAAAACACTGAATGGAGTTCCAGCAGAGCTCAGTGATATCTTTGAACTAATTTAATAAATCATCATGATGATTGATTATGAAGTTAATCAACAGGTGCAAGTGAGCAAGAGTTTTTATTTAATAATAATAAGAAAATTATATATGAAAATACTATTATTTATTACTTTAACTGGCGTTTATATTGTTAGAGCAGGTGTCAAAAATTACACTCAAATTAGTTATTGAAGTAATCAGAATGAAAATATTTCTATAATTATATATAAATGAATACATCTAATATTTAAAGAAAATTTGATTATATTTTCTACATTTTTCCTTCTACTGATGATTACTTGATATATTTTAATTATAACAGTTATAAATGAAGGATTAAATAATGCAGTATCTTAATAATTATGCTTAAGCTATGTTTTTAGATATTTGATGGGTTTTTTTTGAAGTCACACTTAGCAGCAGCAAGAGAGCAATTGACGATGGACCTCGTAACTTTGAACCTCGGTCAAGTGACGAGGAAGGTACCTGAGTTGGCATATCCTTCTCTTCAAACTTCAACACCATGACAATGGGAGAACGTGGAGCCTCGATAGATTTAGTGTGATTTTTGAGCTTCGGTCAAGTGACGAAGACGACTACTTGAATGGAGCTTATTTTGTTAGAAATCACTTTAGTTTTTATGCAACACAAATTGGATTTTTGTTTCTCGTAATTTTCAGCCACAGTTAGATGACAGAACTTAACTGGAACCTCAATTCTTCCATTTTTCCTCACTTTCTCTATGTGAGAACTTTGAACCCTAATCCAATTTAATCAGAAAGGTGCTTTATTCTTATAATTCACACATTAGTTTTTCACGGAATGAACACTCAACCTCTTTCACATATCTTGTCTACAACATCAATGGTCACAAAAAATAAAATGAAGTAGGGGAAGAGAGTGAAAAAGTTAGAAGAATTTTATAATTTCAGAATTAAAAATCACATGACGTATTATTTGCAATCATTCTTGATAGTAAAAAAGTTTTTTTCTTTCAAATATTTTATAAATTAGCAGATTAAAAAAAATGAAACTAAAAAAAATTGTATAGAGAACGTTAATATTGTTCTGTTATTTATTGCTTATATCAAAATATCAATACGAATTTTTCGAGAAGTTTATTTATGGAATAATTCGATTCAAAATCGTTACTTTTATTACCGAGGTTATATAATAAATTTTATAGTTTTCTGTTTAAATTGAAGTATAATTTACTCTATACATCTTTTAAATTAAATTGCCGAAGCGGAAATAAATTAAAATATATGTATTAAAAGAAAAATATAGAAGATATTAACAAATTGCTTTTTTTATTGTTACTAAATTATCATAGGAATCATTAATAAAGCGATATATCTTGGTTAAATTTACGAAATACTTTTTTACATAATGATATTTATATTAGCATTTAATATTCCCTTTCTGATATTTTAGAATGATGATTAAGCATTTTACATACGCCAACAAAGCTATTGTTGAGTATTTGAATACTAATTGCATTTTGTGCTGGCCGCAAAGCCAGATTAAATATATGTTTTTTAATTTTTTTTTGTATTTTTCTCTTCGTAAGCAAAAAAAAAAAATATTATTCTACTTGTCTTATTAGAATTGTATTTTTTAAATGTTATACGGAAATAAAGATGGTTACTAAGTAAAATCGGGATTGTTTCCCCGACTTCTCTATTGGAACGGGACTAATTTTCCTATCAAATAAAAAAAAAACAGTTTCTGATTCAAAATTTAAAAAGATAATAAACAAAAACATAAATTGAAAAAAAACGCACTCAATATTCTCAAAACAGATTACTTTGGTTTTTTTTTTTCTCTCTGATTAATCAGAGAAATGCATGCATATGATTCATAAGTAATTGGAAAGTGAATGGCACTTTATTTAATTGTTTGTACAAAATAGTAAATTTTATATTTATTGAAAATCAGTATTCATTTGAGAAATGGTAGTTATCGGTCATTGGAAATAAAGAATAAAATTTTTAAATATGAACTATTTTGCTTTATGTATGTTACAAAAGAATTAATCAAAATTACTTATGTTTCTTTTATAAATGCAGCTATCCATCTTTTTAAATATGTATATAGTTATATGTATTGCTTATTATAATTTTAATTTATCATGCATAATAAATTACATTCATATATTTAAAAGCGCTAGGAGTCTAATTTTGTGCATATATTGAGTGAAAAATTAATTCAATAAGATAATACTAATTTTCTTCGACATCACCATTATTATTTGTATTTATTTTTATGATTTTGAATGTAATTTGTCGAAAAATGTACCATTGATTGCTTTCAAAATGTTGCCAAAATGAAAAAGAAAAGTTTCTTATTTATTAATAATACATTTCAATTTGCGTGTGTACTCTTAAAAGCATTTCTCATTTCTCTATTCTTTAGTTATTAGTTATCTTACAGCTTATAAGTTATTAGTTATCTGTAAAATGATGTAAAGTTTTACAGTGAAAAAGAAACGTGTTTTAAGAGAGCACATCTTCTAAGATATGCTGATTTTCTTTCAGAAAAACCATTTATTCATTCCAATTTTAATTAAAATAAATTCCACAAATTATAAAGCTCCGTATCTAATTAATGTAATTAATTTCAGAACTTTTATGATTTCAGGTGATCGTCTATTATTAATACTCGAATTTTTGTTATTATACATGATACAAATAAAATACTAAATTCTTAAAAGTCTTCATTCAAATTAAAGGAAAACTGTTCACCTTGTTTGTGTCTAGAGCTAGTTAAATTTTTCAAAAATGCATTGCAGCGTTCGTTTTAATTAATTATTATAAATGATCTTCCATAATGCAGGGTGATTACAAAATAATTATAGGGTTTCAAAATGATATAACTGTAAAAACACAAATTACCCTCTTTAGTGCTCATAGAAGGAAAAAGCAAAAATATTATATTTTTATTTTCATGTTCTTAGGAGCCACTAAATGAACGCGAATTCAGTTCCACTTTACTAAGTAATTAGATTTGATTGTTTGGTTTTATTAGCTTCGCATTGGAAACAACACGAGGTTTGGCGACCGACCGCGTAATTTTGAACTTCGGTCAAGTAACGAGGACGATATCTGAACAAGCACCTCTGCCTCCTAATATCCACACCACGTCAATGGGAGGACTTCGAGACAAAACACATTTAACGTGCATTAGCCCCGGTTACACGGCGAGAGTTTAGTGGCATCAAGGCTCGAAGAACCTTGATCATTAAGTGACTGCGGCCACAAAGTAACTGAAAGAAACGGTTTATATTCTGCGTCACATACCTCAAAATGGCGACAGATCGCAGGTCAGTATTTTTTGTGATTTAGAGCTTGCTTTAGTGTCCATAGCATTCAGGAAAGAAATATAATCTTTCCACCTGGACAATCAACACATTCCGCATTGGTTACATCAATTCAAGAGCACTGATGATGCACGTTAAACCTGTCGAGGTCCCAAGTCCTTCCATAGGCGTGGTGTGAAATTTTGGAAAGGGATGTGTCAGCTCAGATGTTGTTTTCATTACTTGAACGAGGCTGAAAATTTTGAGGTTCGTCTCCAATAGCCTTCATGTTGCTTTTCATTGCAACGTTTATAAAAAGGATCATATTTCCTAGAGTACCAAATATATTTACATCCCTTTTATTTAATAGGTTATTCCCTTTTAGGCTTTTGAATTAGTTCTTGTCCTTAGTAGGCAAATGGTCACGGTTGTGGCTTCATTAAATGGAATAGAGTCTCAAAGATTTTCCATGAGCTGTCCTCCTCACTTGACTGTTATTTAAAATTATAATGCATCAGAATGGGCTGCAACGTTTCTGCAAGTCGAATTTCAAAGCTATGAACATTACATTAAGCTTGTCATTATATAAATTTTAAGTTTATATAAATATGTAATTTATAGATTTTGTGGTTCTACTTTCAAAAGTGTGATCATTATAAATATATTAAAAATTCATGAAATCTCGCAAGAATATTTAAAAATTGATTAATTTCTGAATATTAAGACATCCCACTAATGTGTATCTGAAACATATACATTTTACACTAAATATATTAGAATGTAATTCAATATCTATTTGTTATTATATATATAACTACGCATGTA
>BMAW01067020.1:37968-117876 GCA_019974015.1 Nephila pilipes | reverse complement strand
TATTTGCGAAATAGAAAAAAAAGACAATTTAAGCTTAAGGCAAAATTAAATAAGTAAGAGTGACATTTTTGTTGGTAAATGTTATACTGATATACCACTCAATAATAACATTTATAGGAAGCATCACATAGTTTTTGATATACAAAATCAACTATTTCATGTTACAAAATTATGAAATCACGTGAATAACTACAAAAACATTTTCTTGAAAACATTATCGGGTATTAAATTAGTTTATATGAAATAAATTCTTCATATGGTTCCTTTTGAAATAATTTGCGTTTTATACCTGTTTCCATTTCCTTTTGGTCAATTTTAAATAACAAATAAGAGAGATTTATAGGCTCTTTTCAAAACAACCAGTCAAAAATACTTATTTATCAAAGCAATAATATCAGTTCGATGAAAACTGATACATTTCTCATAATCTAAATCCTGTCTAATTCCACATTGGAACGATGTTTGAATAAATTAACATAATTATAACATCCATGCTGTTTTAAGGCAATCATAATATAGATGAAGCTGTTTTAATAGAATACCCTAAATTTCCATCGTGTGCCATTGTGGTAATAACACGCTGAATAACATTGTCCATGCTTATACCCAATAAGTATCTACCTTCATTATAATTATGCCAATATTTTTGTTCTCAAACGAAATGGGTCTTGTCGTTGGATGACTGGTGGAAGAGCAGCAGTGTACAGCGGAATCTCCATTTATATTGAAGTCTGAACTCACACAAACTGACTTCATTCTTACATTATTAAAGGGACTCATTACATGTGTCGTTGAATGTTGAACATCGACTGTGATGATGTCATTAGACAATGTTAGGTTGTCATAGTTGGTTAAATTTGTCAGTTCGATTTAACATTTGTTAAATTGCTCTAATCTTGTGTGGCGTTCAATAATTTACACCCCAAATTTCTTCAGCCCCAAAATATTTGGGAGTTTTTATGCCATTGTTACATTTATGTTGTTGAAAATCATTATAGTTAATTATATTGATAGTTATTATCCACATAAGAACTATCTATAGAGAACTATATTAGAAACTATATTGTATATATATAGTTTCTAACATAGTTCTCTATAGATAGTTCTTATGTGATTAATAACTATCTAGTGTAGTTTATAGTTATTTCATCAAATTAGTCTTTTTATTTATTAAATATATTTAAAAGGATTGATTTAATGTAACTAATGTAATAACTGAAAAAATTTGTTATATGAACTAGAATGTTTTAGCATTTGTTACAATAGTTTATGCCAACAGTGATAATCTACCCGAACAAATTGATTTCGTAAACTTTTGTTCTAGTCTTACACTCCTTTTAATCATTTTGTATTAAGCAGTATATTTTTATGTAGTATGTTGGATTTTATAAGGTACTTCAATCATATTATTTAGTTTTTGCTTTATCTTACGACTTGCACTGAATTAATAGCACGATGTAATATCGCAAATGCTTCATCCGATAATTCTCAACTAGCGGGTTATGGTACTTTTAGGATTGGAAGGAAACACAAGATGGCTCGAACTTTTAGGGAAGAGGTTCTTGATCTTTTTAGTCAGCTTATCCCTAGCTGTCCCGGTTTTTTTCTACGTACTGTAACGTCATGATCTCAGACATTATGGAATGGATCTGTAGCGTGAAGGAATCACACAGCTTTAGTAAAATACTTCTTTATTGTACAATTGTGTGAGTTATATTCAAGTTAAAAGACGTTTTCGCCTTGTTTCTCTTATCACAAAGTCACAAACAAAACTATCTTAAACAAAATACCACAAATAGGAATATATCCACATGAATTTAGCCCCTAAAAATAGAATTTACCAAAATCGTAAGAGCAGGAAATAGCCTAAATCGTATCCTCTCTCTCTCACTTCTTGCGGGATCGCCCTCTTTCGCCCTCCGTCAAGATCCCTTTGCCCCCTTGTCTTTCTCTCTGTCCCTTTTAAGCCCCTGAGTAGAGCTGATTCAAGCTCCCCTTCGATTTATTTTCGTTTTTGATTGGACATCCAAATTTCAGAGAGAACCTCAATTTCTGTCTCCCAATACCATTCGCTCTTATCGGCCAATATCAAGCTTAACACACGTGCATGCAGACGTCAAACGGCTAGGCCCTAAATCCCCATGCATATCTATGTCATGGGTCACAATATCTCTCAAAGAAGAATCAACCCTGTCACATCTGTGTAGCAGAGTCAGGTGTTCATGAATGTAGCTGACCAAAGCAGATGACCCAAGATTTGACTCATTTATTGCTTTGGAGTAGGAAACTTTTTATTATGCCTTTGAATGGGAAGTTGGGAAACAAAAACGTGAGTTCAAAGCAAATGTCTCTGACTATATCTATAGCCTACGTTACCGTATCCTTATCAAAAATCCTCTAAGCACCCTTTCCTTCCACACAATCTGTTCCACTCATTACAAATTGCGAAAATTTCTTTAAGAACGGGGTATGTTGAAAACACTATATGATCTATTTCTTCTGTGTACAGTTTTTCTATTTCCGAAGTAAGCAAACAAACTAATATAAATATTAGGGAAAAGAAAAAGTAATGGTATATATAATAATAATAATAACTATCTCACAAGGCTTGCAAGAAGGCTGTCTCCAATTTGAGTAATGTCCCAAGACATAGAGCAGTCGCTGAATTCCTCCTAGCCACCGGACATGATTGCTTAGGAAAACATCTTTTTAGATTCAAAACTGCTCTTTGCCCGGCTTGCACTCTGTGCAGCTCTGGTGAGGATATGGACTCCTCTCATTTGCTCCACTGCCCTGCGCTTTGAAAGTCTTTTTTCTGAACGTTACGGGAGGCAAGAGATACGTTGGATTAATGAACTTTGTTGCAGCATTTCTTGTTCTTATTTTGTGTTTTGTTCTCTTGTAATTGTGTGTAATTGGTTTTTTTTTTCTTATTTTCTTTTTTTTTTTTTTTTGCTGTAACTGTTCATAATCTTTCATTAGAAATAAAAATAAATAAATAGTAATATACATACCCTAGTAGCCAGAATGTAACACGACACCGAATTTAAAGCTACACCAAAATTTTTAATAAAGATAGTTAAGAAGGAAAACGACGAATTTAATGCGCTCTATTCAGTTTATATAAAGCATTTAAAAGAAAATATAATTTAGTCAGATAATAATTTATTTAAAATAATTAATAATACATGTTGTTATTGCTTATTATAAATCAATAAGAAAAGTTCTCATATTCCATTAACAAGACCACGATTTTAGAGTGAATAAATTATTACAACATTTGAATGAAGTTGCTGGAACTTGATCAAAACTGATTTTGAAAATTAGATTTCAAAAACTCAAAAATTAAGAATATTTGATTCACTAATAAATTGTTATAATGGGTCTCCTTAACTTACGATAAAATTCCATTCCAACTAACCAGTCATAAGAGAGTTTTATGTTTTCCAACGTTATTTTCATTTAAATGACATATAAAAAACTATTCATAAAACACAAAATAACCAATCTATGTACGTATGATTATAGAACTTAAGAAGAAAAGTATATAATATGCACTTCATGATACTCTATTTAAACAAAAATGCGACTTGAAATTATGTAACACAAAATTAGTAAAAAGCAAAGAAATTTTTTTTAATAATCTAAGTGTGATGATCTTTACTCGTAAAAGTCGTAAGTTGATGAGTAAATGTACAGTACATTGTATTTACATATGTATATCATTAAAATAGTACAAAGTTTTAGAATATTACATATATATTTATATACTATAACAGAAAAATAAATTAATGAGTCTACATATACATGAATGTTTCAATTTGTCATATCTGTAGCCCAAAAGGAACCATAAGCGCACCAAAGGAATGTTAATTGAATCCAAACCTCACTGTAGACTATGAAATATTCGGAAACTTATATCTTTATCTTTAATTTTTATCAGGTACAATTAAATTTGTGATATGAAATCCCAACTAATTTGAGGTTGTATGAAAGAAATGGGACTTAATAAAATCTCTGTGAACGATTTCTTCTATTAATAATTTTTCATTTTCATTTAATAAGTTATTGCCTTTATTTATTCGCCATTCAATACTGGCAGTACTGCTATACTGGGAGAAATCCTGTAGATATAAAAAAATTATCATTATTCATCATTTTAATTAAATAAAGAAGAGAACCTATATTATACTCGTTTCATTCCCTCATACTTGTGGTTTTTATTTATGAAATGGGTAAAATTTCTCAATAAAATCTGCTTAAAACTATTTTTATGCAAGTTTTTTGTCACGTGTTATTCTAAAAGCTTACGAATTTTTCTCACTATTGAGGTCTTTGAATTAGTTTATAAGATCAGGTTTTTTTTTTAATTCGGTAATGTTTAGGGAAAATAGATAAAAGTTTATGAGAAATAAAATTTAATGATGTTAATGATGTGTGATATGCAGTCATTGTCTTACAAGAATAAGATTTGTCTAAGATAATTATTATAAAATTTGACTCAAATTTCCAGTTATCAGAAAAATTCCCATCCATTTACGAAAAAAGTATTGATAAGGAAACATACGCAATGATGAAGATTATACAAAAAACAGAAAAAAATTAGCTGATATTTCTTCAAAGGAATTTTTTTAGCTGGATCATGTCTCGTAAAAATCTAAATTTGGCATATAAAAAAAAGAACGGCGACATTTAGAAAAGAAACATGATTAAGAAAAATTACTGAATAGTTCCAATCAACGGGCTACTTTTATTGTAACAACAATGCTTTTATTATACATACACACACACACGCACACGCACACGCACACACACACATACACACACACACACACACACATATATATATATATATATATATGCCGTTTATATTGAATAAATCGTAATTAATATCTGAAGTAATAGTCATCATTGAGGATAAAGAATAATATACATAATAAAATATGCATAACAAAGTTATAAACAATGTATATTAAAAGTAATAAATATACAAACATACGCTTAATATATATATACATATGTGTGAGTGTGTGTGAAGGAGGAAAATTTTTTCAGCTTTTAACTGCAAATCAAGCTCACAGCTATCTTTGCAACTCAAAAGCAGATTAAATAGAAAATCGGTTCAGCTGAAATCAGTTGTGACTAAAGGAAAAAATTATGTTTAAAAGGAGAAATGCTGATTTTATTTTATTTAGGGGTGAAGATCGAAAGAGAAACTTGTTCCTTTGAAAGAGCTCAAGCATCCTATTGTCTGTTTCATCATGAACTTGTCTTAGTGGAAGACACCCGTAATTTTCGTCTCAAATCATCCATCTGGTCTTTCGCTTGCAATCTGCTCATCTGTATTTTTTGTCTTTCAGTCTATTCATCTGTTCTTTGCAAGTCATAAACTATTCATGCGTTCTACAGGAGCTCATTTTTCTACTTTCTTCGGGCGCTAGTTTCTATTGTATTAGGTATTTTAGCTGAGGAAAATATTATTTGCCACAAACGAGTACACGCTACAATAAGAAATTTTAAAAAAATCTTTTAACATTGTGTTATGGGATCGAAGTATTCAGAGCTGAAAATAAGCTTAGTGAAAATAATTTTTGAATAATTATTACGTGAATAATTATTACGTATTATAAATTATTTGTATATATGTTATAGATATGATTTTATATTTTTAAGTGAATTTTATGTTTACATATTTAGGTGATTAATTTCTACAATTATGACCACATCTAGTTGGCAGAACACCTAACTTTTCTCTAGAATTCTGATCTGATCTTGGTGTGCATTAATTTATGAATACGAATTATGTTATTTAATCACTATTGTTTTACTGGTGAGTAAAATTAGCCAAAATGATTGTTTTTAAACCCCTTTAAATATTATTTATATTTATATTGTACATATTTATATAAAAATAAATTAATTATATTTATTTACTTTTGAAAATTTTAGTATTAATGCATGGATATCTAAAGAGAATATGTAGATGATTTGTTCTTTTCAAAAGAACAAGATCAGGAAAAACCATTCATCTAAACTAGCAAGGTGTCTTCGTCTTACTTAGTTTTGCTAAGCATTATTTTTTAAAAAAATTTCGAAAGTTCCAAAAATTCACTAAAACAATTTAAGGATATGTTTTCTGGCTAGGAGGGATTGATACGTTTCTATAGAATTTAACTCAAGTTTTTAAGTAGTTTACAGCCCCAAAAAGAAGCATTCTAAAATGTAACTATATTTGAAAATTTTAATGAACATTAAAATATTTCTAAATACGTTAGTAGATCCTGATATTTGTAATTTAATCCTCTCCTAGAAAATAGATTAACATGTTGGGAATCAGTGATGTAGATAATTAATACAAGTTATCTTTGATATTCTAGTTTATATGTATTTCATTTTGAAGCTTTAGAAACATTATACAATTATTACTATTCAAATTTAAAGTCCCATACTCAATTTTGCTAGCTCTCTAGTTATTTACTGAATACAAGATGTACTACAAGACAATTGAGAAACAATTTATACAAAGTAACTATTTCTTGTGAAAAATAAATTAACAAACTGCAGACAGCAAGATAATTTTTATTTAAGAAACCGATGAAATATCATAGGAAAAACAAACAAGGAGTAAACAAATTTTGAGGAACAGTTAAAATGTAAACAGAAAAATAAATATTAGTGTTATGTCCCAAAATGATAAATTACTTTCTTTCTGCATGGGAAATTACAATCTCAGTTTATAACAATAACATTAAATGAAGCATGAATAATGAAATAATGCAAAGTAAAAATGTGTGTAAAAGAACAGACATGGAACTAATATAAAGTTTAGAAAACTGTTATAGAATAAAAAATAAAATTATATAAACTATGTCATTGTTAATTATTTTTCTCTTATTCTATACAGAAAAGAATTGTTTATGTTGAGGAGGAAAAAGAAATTATATATATTTCTGGGAAATAACAAATTGCAATATAATTTAAGGATTACATATTATATATATGTGTGTGTATGTGTGTGTGTATGAAACTAACCATATGTAAGTTGAAATAATTTATTTCATCTCATTGTCCTCAATTTTTATATATGCAACGTTACAAATGTCTTGATTATTCATAGTTTAAAAGAACGCATAGAAAGAACATTAAAATTGCATAAAGTAGTAACGTGTAGGTAAACGGAGGAGAAAAAATAAACACACATTTATGTGTAGATTTTATCTCAGAATAAATCTTTTATTATTATCCGACCTAAGAATTACGGGTATAACAGTATTTTCATAATGATGAATTATTCAACATATGAGGATGTGTGGAAATTAAATTAAACATAGTTGCCTAATTTTAATGATTTGTTAATACAATTATTATATTTTGATGTTGGTAAATTTCCAAATCCTCGAGAAAGTAGTAAATAAATTGTATGATTTTTTTTTATCTAAGAAAATTCGAATAATTATAGATTCAAGACTTTGGATTATATGAAGAAACCATTTACTTTATGACATGTATACAATCTAAATTAACTTTATTACATCTAAAAGCTCTGTGTGAATAGTGAATGCAATATGTAAAAAATATAAATATAAAGGAGTTGTTTTATGCTTTTGTAATGAAACTACGTTGTAATAATCGTTGTAAAGTTCTATTTTTTACTTAAATATGAAATAAACAAATTAAGTTTGAAATTAACTAGTCATTAACGATAATAAGAAATAAATTTAAATAGTTACTAATGAATATTCACTAAAAATCACACGCACAAACTTACAATTAATGTTTTAACACAGACTTCAAGAAACAGTCTATTTTTTTCCAATACTGAGAACAAAATACGTATTTGTGTGATTGTTTAAGACAGAGAAATATGAAGATTAATACAATTTCTTACGATATTAACCAGAAGGTTTTGTCAACAGTGCACAGAGTTACCTTGTGTGTTTCTTATAAGTTCTGGATGAAAATGACATGAAAGCACATATTCTCTTATGTTATTATCATGAATAAGAAAACGCAATTGTAACTGCAGTGACACCAATTATTTCAATACATTTTACTTCATCAAATTTTACTGAAAGATATAGTCAAAATGGGATTCTTTTACGAAAACAATATTAATTTTACACAATTTATTAACTTAAATTACTGCAAAGGAGTAGAACGTGTAGCTTATAAAAACGATATTTAAACAATTATAAAACTAGAATACTTCATAAATATATGGACTAAAATTTTTTAGGTATCAATTAAAATAAAGGTACAAGAGTAATAAAAAAAGTAAATGATATGCATATTATTATTGAATAATAAAATGAAATAGTTAAAAAACTTTGTTCCTATTTATTCAGTAAAAGCAAGTTTTTCGATTTGAAGTTTATTATGATATACCTAGTTAACGTTGAATTCTCACAACCTGATAAAACCCAAATTTAGAGTTTAAAATGTGAAAGAAAAGTTTTGGAAATTCTTAAACACATGCAATACAACATATCTGTTAATCTCTTAACTGTGACATATATTTCAGAAAAATGGACCAAAAATGGAACATTTTTTTGGCTGTTTAATTTTGTTCTTTATATTATTATAAAGGTTAGAAAATGGCTTTTTATTACAAAAATAAAATTTTAAATATACCTATTAATTAAAAATTAATTAAAATTAATACCTAATTAATTAAAAAATACCGAAATTGTACTCCACATGGTGTCTGAATTGCACATTGCGAAAAAAGAAAGTTATTTGCAAAAAAACTCACTGAAAAGCAACCAAAACTAAACGAGAAAGCGAAACTCTCCCTTTGTTTATCAATCCAAGTGTGTCTTTGTTTATCTGACAGCACCCACATTTTCTCTCCCTCGACCGAAATTGTAATCGATGAAAAACTATGATCATAATGCTATCTAACAAGAAAATAGGGGATTAAGTATCCTAAAGTATAAATGAACTCAGCTCGGGCTTCACAAAATAGAAACGTTAATTTTTCTCCTGCCCAAAGTCAGTTCGGGCATCACAAATTCTGCACGTAGTAGTTGCCCGAACTGGATTCGGGCGACACTGGCAAGAGGTTAAGTATATTATCTTTTTGCAATGTAGCGTATCTACAAAAAGGAAGTGAACAGCGAGACCAAATGAGGCATCTCGATGGTAAGATAGATAGCTTTTGCTAACTGTTTTCAATCAAAAATATCTAACCGCCAAATTGCCAATAAGCTAGATATTGCAGTATCCAGATCTACAGATAATCGTCGTTTACATGCAAACAAATTTCATGTTCATCGTAGTATTCGACGAACACCAATGCTTAAGGCATTCATATGGAGAAAGGGGAACTGTGGGCCAAGGAACACGTATATTAGAAAAATGAATGGTTAACTGTTCTCTTCTGAGACTGAATAAGTCCAATATGGGTGAGCCAGGTGCTTGAACCTATTATTAACATGACTTCGACTTCCATAGCGAACCTCGCTCTTTCTGTATTCAGAAACAAGGATGTAGTCCTATTGTGTAGTGAGGTGCTTTCCTTTACAAGGATACAATGGATATGTTTTTTCTACAAGGTTGATCAATGTTCATAATATTATCAGGATATGCTTCAGTCTCATTTATTTTCATATGTAAAAACTCTGAGAGCGGATAACTGGAAGTTCGAGCAATGCTTCTAGCCACTCCTGTGTATCGATTAAAGTTTGGTTTACATAGATTTAAATTATCATTAAAAGTTGGCCTGCTATTTGCCCGTATTTTAATCCGAAGGAAATTCTTTGGGAGTCTTATCACGAGGTATGTATACCCATGAACGCTTATTTTCAACCTTGTCGGAGTTAAAGAAGCAAATAGCCTAGAGCTAGTTCTCTTTTAAAATCCTGATTTACTACAAATCTTATTTCAAATCATGCCTGATGTTATATTCAAATTTACCAAGAATAATGGTATAAAAATTTGAACTAGAAAATGGATAAAACTCTATTTGCTCATATATTTTTGGGATAATGTATTCTTTTTGTTTCAATTGTTTCTACGAAAAATTGAGAGCGTTATAAGAAAGATTACCATTGTAAAAAAATTATTATTATATTTTCTATGTCAATTATTTTCTTCTGTTGATTAACATAGAATTAAGCTATTATTCCAGAAAATCATCTATCCATATATTTATGAAGCACGTTGTATACCTAATTTATTGTGTCACATAAATTCATTACACTTTCGTTATTTGAAGAATGCACTCGTAAAAATTGGAACATATTTATTTCTTAATAGAATAATTAATTTTTATGCTAGCCTTCACAATTGAATTATAGGTAAATTATTAAAATATTGTATTATAAAACTAATTAAAAGTTATATTTAACATATAAAGCTCATAGTCAGCGAGCAATAATAATAATAATAGGTGTATTAATTATCCGAATGCAAATACAAATTTATACATAAGATTGTATTCGTATCAAATTTATTATTATATGTATAAAAGCAAGAAAAATTAAAATCAACTTCAATAATCTAATTCATAATTAATATAACCATATTGGGTAATGACAACTCTTGATATGTTCCATTTTATAAAAATGACTTGGATGATAAAATAACATTGATTTCTTTTATTTAATTTACAGCTATTGAATTAAATTATTTACTATTTACACTATTAAGGGGAAAAGAAATTAGTCATATATGTAATCTAGTTATTTTAGATATAAAATATCTTCAAATTATATAAAAGTTTATATTAGAGTAGAAGATTTGAGATTTATTTGTTCGACATTGACAATTAAACCCATATTTCTTGAACATGTGTAAAAAGAAAGAAAATACTCAACAAAGTGAGCTCTGAAAATTAATTTTATGGTAATGATTTGTCACGAATCAACATCAAGAACTACAACAAGAAATAGTAATCAACTTAACTTTATGTAAAGTTATTGGAACTTATTGTACATGTCGTGATACAGCTTTCAATATCATTTTGAAAAGCATAAAAACTATCCTACATCCATATTCATTTCAGGTCCTTTAAGATGGACGGGAATTGAAAAGAGTGATTGATTTTCGTGACATATACAAAATCTGAATTTATATAAGGAAATAAGAAAAAGAGACTCATAATTTCTTATGATGTCACATCATCAAGAATTGCATAATAATGGCTCAACATAATCATGGATATTTTATTTTGAATATGTATATTAAATCTAAATAACTTTTAAAATAAGTCAATACAGCTTATTTTAAATTTTAAATATTTTATATTAAACCTTTTATATACTTAAATGTTGATATATTCGTTTACAAATTATTTATAAAAGAGTGCGAATAATTTAGGCACAGTCTTTTTCAGTTATTCCCTTGATTTTTATTATATAAACATTTTAAAAATTACCAAAAATTACATTTAAAAATGTTTTTAATATTTTCACCCAAATTATAAAAAATTATAAAAATGAATGAATAATCTGGCCCTCATTCAATTATTATATATCCTTTATTCCTTCTCATTGTAATTTTCATTTTAATAATTTACATAGAACAAACTTTTATTTACCACTTTTGAAGCATCACGATCATTTACAAGCAATAGTATCACAATTCTAATTTTACTAATGTCATTATAAGCGACTGTATATCACACGATGCAGCTTTTAACATCATTTTTAAAAAGCACGTAAGCCATCCGAGGGTCATCATGATTTCTGGCATTAAAGAGCACAGGGGTGGAAAAGATGGTCTGCTGTTCGTGACACGAGATTTCCATTTGCGTGGGGAAAGCCGAATTAGCATGGGGAGTCTTTCGTTTCTGACAAATCTCTCGAGATGGGACATGTCCTGTCAGGCATAATGAGTAGAGACATGTCCTCTTCATACCAGTTGGAAATAAAAAGTATGTTAGAAAGCCCTATTGCATTTATTATTTAATATCAGACCTCGTCTGGATTTAGATTTTGTTCCTGGAAGGGGCCTCATTAGCTAATTGAAATGTTATAGTGTCTCTATTTTTTATAAGATAGGGTTAAAAATATCTGTGTATTTTTTTTTTTTTTTTTGAAGGTGATTTTGGAGAAAAATTCATTTCAGGAAAGGATTTAGAAGATAGGATATATTTAAATGTCTATTTATGCTCATATTTGCCTTTCTGTCAGGCATATATAATGGTTTGAATCATGTACCGGTCTATTTATAACTACTACTAGGAATCAAAGACGAAAAATTATTAATGAAATTATATTATATGTTTTTATTTGATTGTGAGTTGATATATGTTTTAATATTTTATGTTAATCAAAAATAAATATATTTTTTTTATCATTTTGATTTTCACTGAAAATGTTAAAATAATATTTTCATTTTTGTTTTGGTATTGCCATAAATATCTATTATCGCACTTATTATTTTTGCGTATTTTTAATCGTATATTTCTTGATATTTATTTCTGTTTTAACTATTCTATTTGTTAAAAGAATGAAGCTGTACGAGAAATTAAGTAATTACTCGTAGAATTAAGTAATTAATTTTTAACCTATTTCCCCTTTTGTAAACAAGATATTTTTCTGTTCAATTTAAATGTAAGAAAATCTAGAGTAACCTAGATGACCAGTGGCTTGTGAAAATAAATTTAATATACAGAAAAAGTTTTGTTTTGATATATTTCCCAATATTTACAAATTTTCTTGTAATAGTTGATATAACTTGACATTATTTAAGAAACATATAAATCTTAAGTTATTAAATAAACAATAAGAATTATTTTTATAAAACAGCTTATGCGTATTTTAAAAAAAATCTGGTTAAAAAGACAATTATTCGTCGATCGTATTGTTATAAAATTTTGCTTCTGACTTTTAAATGTAATAAGTGTGAAAAAAATCAATTCTTCAGTATTGAGATTATAAATCCAATTTTTTTGTATTTTTTATTTCTGTATTTCTATATATTTCTCTCTCTCTTAATCTAAAAATGTCGAGATTAGAACATTTTCTGTCTAGTACAATGAACAGAAACATGTCTGTAGGAAATTAAAGTGTGTTGAGGAAACTTACTGCATTTATTATTTATTAGCGAGTCTGTCTGGAATTTGATTTTATTCCAGGAAGAAGTCTCATAAAGTAAGTGAAATCTCACGGTTTTGAAATGACATAATAGATAAAGTTGAGTATTTCGCTTTTGATTTGCATTTTTAAATTGCATTTTCACATACTGCTATCGGTTATTATTATAGAAAAAGTGAGTGAGTGAAAGAATAAATTGTTGTTTTAGATTCAGTGCTAATAATTGTTTTTTCAAAGTATTCGTATCAAAGATTAATTTTTTCTTGAATATTGCACCCGATGTTATTATTCTTTTAGAAAAGAAAAGTTTGGCTTTAAGTAAAACTCTTTTTATAGTTATCTCGCGTTCTGTTTTGAAAACAATTATCGTCCCTTACTTATTTATTCTGTGACGTATTTTTTAATTATTTAACTCTACAGCCATCTTAAAGTCTAATTAAAGAGTCAATAAGTTCAAAACTCCAGCTGAAGATACACCAGTTCATTAGCTCTTAACATAGAATATGCAAATCTCTCTCTCTCTTGAATGCCTGGAAACTTATTTAATCACAGTTTATACAATAATAATAAAGTCTTAGAATACCAAATCACTCGTTCCGATTCACACACTTATTGTTTATATCATATTCAACTTGTGTTACTCTAACTAGGAGTCGCCTCATTCCATTCTAAACGATTAATTACAATGATTCAATGCAATTATCATTCAGCTTGTTATCTTCTCTCTCCCTTTAATTTCTTTCTAATTCTATTTCGTTTATACATATAGTTATCCATAATTTAATTCACTACCCTTTTTATCTTCATGTAATTTAGCTAATCACGCTTCATTTGGTTGGTAACGAGTTGTAATTATATGTAATTAAAATTATCAAAAAAAAATTTCCCTGAGGTTAATGAAATGAAAATTATGACTAGTCTAACGTCCCAATCCAAAGTAGAAAATATATTATCTGATCATGTAAATTTTGAGGTTCATATTTCTGTATTTTTGTTCTCTTCTTAAACCAAATGAGCATTATTTTAGCTATATTTTCATTTGATAACTTATTTTAATTTAATTAACTGTATCTTTCACACATTATATAATATATTTTACTTTTCGATGTAGTTATTTATTTCTTACACGTAAATGTTACATTATTGAAACTTTTTATGTCTAAGAAATTTTTTTTAATGTTTTACATAAAAAGAAGTGACAATAAAATCAGAATAATTATTTAATTCTAGGAATTTCTGAATAGTTCATTCAATTATTTAAAATGATTTAATTTTTTATGTAATTATGACCTTATTCTCTCTTATTTTATTCTGTATTCCGTTTTCTAATTGAATTGGCATTCTTGAATAACACAACAAAGGTTAGAAAATCCTGTTACGCTTGTAATGACATTTGTATAGATATTGTTATTTCTAAAAATTGTTCTTTGTTTTTCTCGTGATTTTTTTATTTTATGAGCTTTGCATTCATATGCTTTCCTTTTCTCCGGGATAAAATAAATCTACAGTATTTTTCGGATTATATTATTAAAATGTGTATCTATAAATGAAATATCTTCTAATTTTTACCTTAAAAATACCGCTAAATAATATTAAATAAATCAGTTTATTTTACAACATAATTATACATAGAACGAATGAACTCAGATATATTATACAAACCTAGTAAAATCCTATTAAATATAATACTAAATATATCGTATATTGTTATACTTAATCCAGATATTATTATGAATGTAGAATGTTACATGTATTATTATATGAAATGAAGTTGTAATCACAGAGAAGAGTATAAGTATAACAAAACTTAAAAATTGAAGTATCGTTCTCGTATTTTAACATGCCAGGGAAAAAACTATCACACAGTCACGCGAATACTTATCAAACAAAAAGCAACGAAAAGATTCATAAGATTTACATCAACCATCTAAATTTATAAATTCTTAGCCTCTGGAAATCTATTAAGTTATGCAATATAGAAAATAAACATAAACTTGCTTCGAAAAATCTGAAAAAAGAAATATTTACAAAGTCTTTACAAATTGTTAAAGTGCCTTTTATTACATTTTCATCTTAAAAAAAAAAAAAAAATGTGAGTGCATTTACTGTAATAGATTGGGCGATATTATTAATGTGTTTACTTAGAACTAATACATTATAAAAAAAATTTTAGAAACACCTTTTTTTTTCTCGGCTTTCAAATCGTAGCCGTCGGTAGAATAATAATACTGATCTTCATAGCGTCCTATTGGGTTCTTATAAAATCCATTGAAAACTGTGTTTTTCCATTAAAATACTCTTTTTTAAAAGAAATTCCAGTAAATTCTTCATTTTCGTTCTCGGGTACTTCTAAATTAGAAACATGCTTTTTCTTATACTTTTACGATCCGGATTCTCCAAAATCGACTTGTTTCTAATGGAATCTTCGATTTCCTTTTTCTCGAGCTGCAGAGAACATTTCTCGAAAAGGTCAACTGTTTTTTTTTTTTTTTTTTTTTTTTAGTAATTTTAGAAATATCGAGACATCCAATGACTACCGATAACACAAAATTCCTCAGACAAGAACTGTTCCGACTGTCTGAAAGCAGTCTACCAGATTGCTAATGAAAGGGGGGGGGTGACTAAAAAGAAAGATATAAAGCAAAAATAACGATTGTTGGTATGTGACCTTGAGTGATAAGTTTAGAAAAGTAACGGTAAAAGCAATGTTCATTATCTATTTTTCGGAATGGTAAAGTTCACTGAAAAACTTACAATGACCCAGGACAAGGGTCAGTAATTTTCTTAAAGGGCCTTATTGTATTATTTTTAGGCTTAGCGGGCCTGGTAAACAAACTCGAAGGGCTTATTAAAAGGGTAATTATGCTCAATGAGCAATTCCACCACCATTAAAACCATTTAAATTTCTTATTCAGTAGTGATATTTTACTTAATGTTTATATATACATATGATAACACACGAAAGGGAAGTTCTTTCGTGTGTTACCATATGTATATATAAACATTAAGATATTTCGAAGATTAAGTCCTTTAATTAGAAAACGTATTGTACAAGAGGCCAAATTTTGTAGTATTGTGTACGGTAAAAGTAATTATTTCATCATTTTGGATTCGAAATTAGTATTTCCGATTTGTAAAGTTATTTGTCAATGGTCATCTGTTAATACTGATGTGTACTGACTTTACATACTTCATTTTCAAAAATATCCTATCACATTGTTAAGTACTCCCAAATACAGGTATAAATCCGGTAGCATATGGCTTTAATTGGCAGTATTTATCTTCCGAAATATAATCACGGAATTGGGTTTGATCCATATAATTGTTAGCTTATTATCATTTTACGAGCCACTCATTTAAAGTTGAAAGATTGACGATACTCCCTAGTTGTACAACGAAATGGATTTTGGAACTGAAATGTCTTTAGTACTTGAATGAAGATCCGAAAAAAAACTTTTGCATTTTTTCTTGCATTTCTTTCATGAAAAAGTAATATTAACACTCGAGTTTAATTAAAAATATTCAGCGGACCAGATTTAACTAGCTGTCCAGGCATAGAAAATATCTCTCATAAGTAACAAATTAATGCATGTGCAAAAAATATCAAATTCCGACATAATTCTCGTTTAATATCAGTGAATTACTGTAATTTATTCTTCATGAAATAAATTACACCAAACACAAAATCAATAGTTTTTATTTAATTATGTAAAACAATTTATAAATAGTATGTGGATAAAATGCAAATTAAAAAAGCCGTTTGTTTTAATTTAAATGTATTAATGTCCTGTAAGAAATTATATGTTTCGATGAGAAATTTTTTCAAAGAGAAATGTATGTATATTAATCAAAAATATTTATGTAGTAAGTATATTTTTTCCGTACAAATTACTGAAGAAAAATGTATTTGTTATTGTTGTTGTTTTCGTGTCCATGGACATCACAAAAAACACCAAGCACTATGGAGCAATATTAATATTAGTTTAGTTTTTTATTAACGTCGCACTAGAAGCAACACGAGGGCTATTGGTGACGGACCTCGTAATTTTGAACCACGATCAAGTGACGAGGACGACACCTGAGCTGACGCCCCCCTCTCCTAACATCCCCACCACACCAACGGGAGGACTTTGGGCCCCGAACAGATTTAATGTGCATCAGTTCCGGCTACACTGCGGGTCTTTGGAGGTCAAGGATCGAACCCGCGACTGGTAATATTAATATCAAATTCCCCCCCAAAGCATCCAAGACAGTGGCTGCTAGCTCTGGTGCCTCAGGGACGTATAAGGTATCCTATAGGGGGTGATAGAGTAAAATCAAGCTGAGTTTTAGTATTTTTGGCGCAACAGACGGGCATTCCAAGAGATGCCATGGCGTAAGCTGGACTTCAGGGCAGTTCTTACAAAAAGGATAGGACCTTATTTTGTCTGGATGAATTTTCATGCCCTTACAGTGACCCATTCTCAATCTAGTAATGATGTTTGTTATAATCCATGGGCAGTCGAAGTCTGTTACTAGTGGTTTCTTGAAGTTTAGAGTTTGGAGTGGATTGTACAAGGTTCCTTGCTTCTTTGGCTAAGGAATCCGCACACTCATTTTCCTCTATGTCCACATGTACAGGAATCTACTGCGGAATGTAGGATTTCCCTTATGGTTCAATCTTTCTAAGAGGTTATTTAAAGAGGAGGTGATGTTGGTTTCTCTATTTTTTTACAGCTCGTAGTGCAGAATTTGGATCCGAAAAAATGATTAGACCCTCTGTGGAACCCAGCATCCGCAAGTCAGTTAAGTAAATGGTTAGGGTTTCCTTTATTGCTAAGAGTTCACTGGTAAAGTTGGATGCAATCATATCAGTATTGATTCTATGTTCATGTATACTTCCATCTGGGTGGGCAAAAAGACCCCGGCACCTCCTCTATTGAGGGATTTATCTTAAGAGCCATCAGTGTAGGCATAATAATAATAAGTAAGTTTGGGTAATATAAAAATTTATTTACATTTTTTATATACGCAGTAATTGTTAATAGTATTTGTTATTATGATTCTGCATATCGTCATTCGCAAAAATTAAGCAGAAACAGGTTTATAAACAAATATTATGATTTTACAACTTTTTCATGTAATCAATGAAGGGATGATATATATATATATATATATATATATATATATATATATATATATATAACTTAATTTATGGATTTAAGTATCATTTGTAACTTACTTTTTATAGAGATTATTTTTCTTATTATTATTTTATAGAGATTATTAATATTACTTCTAATTTATTATTCTTAATATACTAATTAACTGTACTACTTCTAATTTTTTATTATTATTATAAAGTTAAGACTTTTGATCTTTTAAAAAGTTTTAAAGGGATATTTGAGGGCTTTGTTTTGAAAATCTTTTTTTTCTCTTCTATTCATGTTTTAAAATAATATTTTACTTGTGAAAATCAGTTCTACATACTGTGGATCTTGTGATCTTGAAAACTTTTTTACTTTTAAAAGAGAATCAATTAAGAATACTTCAGTTTTCTTTATTATAGGCATATAAAAATATGATACGAAGAGACATTTATAGAACATCTTTATTCTATTTAAGAGAAAAATTATGCTGTTTTTATGCGCTTTGGGGTATTTCACCTTTTTAAAAAATATTGCGATGCTTGTTTTAATTAATAACCTTCTATTAACTTAATTGATGTTTAATCACCCTCTCCTATTACATTTATTATTTGATGAAAATGCAATAATATTTTTTGTTCTTTCTTAACAATTCAGTCACAGAACCTTTTTAAAAGAAAAAAAAAAGGCTATTTCTGCTAGCTTTGAGGAAACATTTTTCAATAACAACATTTCCACTTAAGGTATTTGTTGGTGTAGATTACGTTGAATGATAGGTTACTTAGAGATTACTATTTACACTTAATTTAAATATTCATAATGATATTTACAGCAAATTAAAGTAGTTGTTACACTTACATTTATTAAGCAAATATAGCACTTATAGGTGCTAGATGCACGTTAGAATAAGTAGTGCAATGTTCTCAAACCGGACATTCTACTCCAGGGGATCTGCAAACTACGGTCCGCAAGACTCTCTCATCCGGCCCGTGAGGACCTTTTTATAATGGAAAAAAACTATGGAAATTGATGCATACCCTGCCAAAATCAACTTTACGTGGACGTTACCTTTTTACCCGAATTAAAATAAAGGTGCTCAGTTGTGTGTTGTTTTCCAACCGATCACTACATTGCAGAACCTTATTCGCTGCTTACTTTTTCTACTTCTGTTCACAATCAATGAGGTGATATAACGTCATCTATTTACAGAGTTTTTAAATGGTTTGTTGCTTGTTCAAGACTTGATTATTTTGATCACAGTTTGCCAGTTGCGGCTGACTGCTGCGATGAGGAGGTGTTGGTGTCAATTAGTTCCTATTTTCGAAATATATAGCACTCTATTTTGGCTGTGGTAGCCTAGTGACTCGCGCCTGGCGGTTCGTCGAACCGTAGATTCGCACCCTGTTGTCAATAAATACCCGACGAGTAGCCGGTGAAGATGCACGTTAAATTTGTTGGGGCTCAAAGTCGTCCAATGGAGTGGTGGGGAAGTTAAAAGAGGGAGAGTGCGAGCTCAGGTGTCGTCCTTGTCACTTGATCAAGATTCAAAATTATGAGGTCCGTTGTCATTAGCACCTATGTTGCGACGTTAATAAAACCAATCCAATGTAATGTAGCACTCTATTTTATTTAGTAATAATTTCTTTCACGCATTTACTTACCAGTGTGCATAAAGTATTAGGAATGTCGTTAGTTTCGAGAATGTTCCGAATATTTTCAAGATAGGAAACATTAAAACCATAAGAAACAATATCACTACCATAAGAGGACATATTTGCAGATTATATTCAAGTAAGGTTAATTTAAGATAACATAAGAATAATTAAAAATTGTTTCGGGTCATTTGCAGCTATAATTGTGACGAAATTAGTTAGCATAATCATATTTTTTTAGCGATATTGTGTTCAAGATACTTCCAGTTTCGCTATTTATTCATGTTAAAGTCACTTTATTTTAGTGCTCAACGATGCCCAGAAAAGTCGAAACAATTTAAAAGTGTAGCTTTGGGTGCAAGTACCATAGCTCGTCGTGCTGCAGATATAGTTGAATACCTAGTGAATAAAATAGAGAAAAATACAATCAAGTTTCACCATTTTTTAATTGCAATGGATGAATCGCTGGACAACTGTTCCACCTCTCAACTGCTTGTGTTCATCAGAGGTGTGGATGATATAAACATAATACAAGGGCTGGCATCCCTACATAGTATGTATGGCATTGTTACCGGAGAGGATATATTCAATGAATTGAAAAAAAAAACATTTGTATTTTATAAGTTGGACTGAACAAACTCAGTTACCTTGTTGTCGATGGAGGAATGAACAGGAGTGGCATAAAGAAAGGCTTGGTTGGGCAAGTGAAGCAGATATGTAATGAGAAAAACATTCCACAACCAATGTTCCTGGACTATATTATTCACTAGAAAATCAATGCGTGGACATTAGAACTGTACTGAATTCAATGGTGAAAATGGTGAATTTAATAAGGTCACATGGATTCTACCATAGACAGTTCAGAGACATGTTGAAATATACATACACAGAATTGCAAAGTTTACCATATTACACAGTAGTAAGATGGCTCAGTTGTGAGAAAGTTATGAGCAGAGTATTTTAAATTAAGAAAGGATATAGGCGAATTCTTGGAAAATAAGGGCAAGCCACTGCCATTACTGTCTGATGAAGAGTGGGTATGAAAATTGGCCTTTGTTGCAGACATAACTAGTCATTTAAATGTTCTGAACCTGAAACTACAAGAAGAGAAAAATCTAGTTTCTGATCTATTTACCCAACTAAAGGCCTTCAGATCTAACTTGTCTTTTTTTTTAAATGAGTACAGGCAAACAATTGGACACGCTTTTTGCAGTGCAAGGGTCTTTATGGCTGAAACAGCAACTGAGTTCCCCGCGTCGTTTGTATGCGAGAAAATAAAAGACCTCCAGCTGAAGTTTCATGAGAGGTTTTCTGAAATGAACTCAAAGGCAGAAGAAGTGAGACCGTTCCAAAAATCCTTTGAAGTAGATGTGGCCAGTTGTCCAGATGAAATCCTTCTGGAGGTCAATAAGTTGCAAGCAAAGGACCTCCTTAGTATAAGTTCAAAGAAGGACAGGTGAATGTACCGGTTTTTGCCCAAGGAAGACTTCTTAATGTCAAGCCTTTTGAAAAGTCCTCCCGTTGGAGTGATTTGAAAGTTAGTAGAGGGGGTTGTCAGCTCAGGTGTCATTCTCGTTCATTGACCGAGACTCAATATTGCGAGGTTCGTCGCCAATAGACCTCGCGTTGCTTCTAGTGTGACGTTAATAAAACCAAACCAAAACAAACTTTTGCATCCTGGTACCTTGAAATCTTTAGAACAACGTACTTGTGTGAACAAATATTTTCAAAAATGAAACCTGTGATGAATAATTTTAGTACAACTTGTCTGATGATAATCTCAGGTCACTACTGATTTTAGGAATACCAAGTCTAAAGCCGGAAATATATGCTATTTTGGCATTCAAGAAATAATTTCACCATTCCCACTAAGGCAGATGCTGATATGTAGTGTGTAAATGTGTTATTAAATAATAACTGAATAAAAAAATATTTAATAAATAATTAAAAACAGCATCTATGTTTTGGTTCTTTTTTATTTGGTCCACCAATGTGTAGTTGCCCCCCCCCCCAAACTGCTGTTTGATAGTTAATATGGTCCTCAGACTGAAAAGTTTGGAGACCTTTGTTCTAGACATCTCTGATGTCCTTTATCTTAAGAAATTTTGTGTATAATGAATCAGATCACGCCTCTTCGAAAACCCGGGACAAAATCTTTTCTTTTGATTAAATAACAGGATTAATAATCTCAGCAATTACCCCCACGGAAATGGTACCTGCAATCTGTAGTATATCCTGCAGGGATGATTTTAGTTTCCCGGACATAATATCTGAGATTGAACCTATAAGGACAAGACTTGACCTCAAAGCTCATGGGCAACATAAATGTCGCTTGACTTTTCACATGAGTTCAACTGCAATTAATGAGTTTCTTTTCCGGATGTAAGGGAGACCGTTAACGAACTTGTTTAGCGCGGTCACCACACTACTTTTCCAAAAGCAAAAAAAAAAAAAAATCTTTAGAAAACGATTCATATATTTTATTCCTACGTCTTTTCAGTTAAGTTTCCCTTATTGTGCAGCAAATTAGTTTTATAAACAACAAAATTTATCAATAAAGAATGATATTGAATTATTTTTATTATCCTGTTTTAAAACTTAATCTAAATTTTTAATGTGTAGAAAAAAAACAGCACACAAACAAAATCGATCACATTTGAAAATAAAAATAACAATTTATTAACTATCGTGCATTTCCTTTTGATAAGCAACGTTCTCTGCTGGTCTATTATCTTCCACGGATTACAATATTCTTTACTGTTAAATACATCAAAACAGTTAAGATAACGCTTCGCTGCACCATTTAGATAGATTAACTATAGCTTAGAATCCAACATTCAATAGATTTTTTTTTTTATATTTCAAGAGGTATCCAATAACCCTCATGCTTATTCTAAGAGCAACCTTAATAAACAAATCAATAATTTCATTCAAAAGCATAAAAGTCTTTCATCAACAGTTAATTGTCTGGTTTTACAACGACATTAATTTAACCGAATGAACACTTAGGAAAATTTGGTGAGGCTCCTTTTTATTTTGAATTACTCCATTTGGTATATTTTTATTATGTTTTTTGAATTCTATTTCTACCAGCAAATTTTTCTCGTAAAGTTGTTCTTGTAAATATGCAAAAAACATAAGTGAACTGCAATTAATTACTATGTGATGAATATTGTTTTTGGTAACAACCGAAGGAAGAAATTCATTCCGTGTGAAGGATGATATGAATATACTACTACATAATGAGGAACAGCTACCAGTCATCACTAAAGTTATTACATGTACGAGTACTTAACCTAAATTCAGTTGGCTTATATGGCTTTGGCTAATTTCGGTCTTTCGCAATTGTTAAAATTGTGATTCCTAAGAACTCTGAAACTGCATAAGCTACTCAAAACAAATCCATATATATATATATATATATATATATATATATATATATATATATATATATATATATATATATATATATATATGTCTCATAATCCAAAAATTATCTGAAGACTGAGGTTATCAAATTCTAAAAATTAAAATTTTATAGAGCATCATTCCTACAAAATTACAATTTTAAGCCATGTTTATTAACATTCACAGCATGAAAGAATATTTATTCACGATTAATACATTTTTCAAACGTTAATGCTTGCTGGAAAGTAAATGATTTACATTTAAAAGTCATCTCCTGAAATCTACTTTACACAATAACGTATTAAAACCAATTTCATTATGTGAAACATTTTTAGTTTAAGTAAATAAATATTTTAATAGCAAGGCTTCGAAAATTGACTATATGTTATGGAAAATAAAACAATAATATGAGGGAAATTGTGATTCCGTAAGCTTTTTATTTTATAATGATATTAAAGTATTTTCAATTTTATTCAGATACATATTTTTATTCAAACTCTCATATTGCTTTAAAATATTATTTATTTGAATATAAATGCAATGTTTTTTGATGAAATTACACAGTTTTCTGATTTTCACAACTGAATTTCATTTTGCTCAACAAAAGCAATACAATATATATATATATATATTTATAGTATAATATATTTATTTTGCTACTATTATAAATCAATGTTTTATAAAATGCGAAATTTCAAATATACACTAGTTTTGTTATTGAAATGAATAAAGTATACTCGTATGAAACAAATTTCTATTTTCTAACCTTTCAAAACTATAAAAGTTTAAAAAAAAATTCCGAGTGCCGTAAACAGTTCAAATATACGTATTTTTGTATTCGGAATCCTATTTTATTTGTATATTTACAGCAATTAAGATAATTCTTGATAATAATGAATCAATACTGCTATATTAATATGCAAAAACCTTTAAAATATTATACATATATAAGAATTTCATTATTAATACTTTTTTATTCACGCAGAAATGAATCAGAAAGTTTAAGAAATGGACTAATGAGCTATTATAAAATACGATTCTTTGAAGAATTTTTGAATGACAATTAAACTTATATGTAATAAAAATATATCATTTTTATAGAATTAATGTGTCAATTTTCTCATCCTTTTGTATATTTAATACACAATATAATCGAAAGAAAGTTTATTCACGTATATCGATTCAATACATATATTATTTACTTTCGATACAAAATCATCATCAATTTCTTACTAATTCATTTTTTTCCTGTTTTCAATTTTTAATATACATACTTTATAGTCTTAAACCCATGCGCTTAATTTTCCCATTTCTTCGTTCCTGAAACAAACAAAAACACAAATTCAAAACCGACGATTAAGTTACATAAGGTTATGGTGAAGTAACAGTTTACGTTAGTACTAAACATTAAACATAGAAAATACACTTGAAGTATTAAGGAGGTTTACTAAGGTTTTTTGATATAAATGTTTATTCTTACGACTGTCATTACCGATGTTGTTCAAGACATCTCGGAAAGAAAGCTTAAAGGGCGAAGTGTAGTTATTTGTGTTTCATTCTGTCTCTCTTCACAGCCCGTAGATACAATTCTAACACGGAAATGTCTTATGTTATTTCAAGCAATAAAGATGGAATCTCCTCCAGACACTTAAGATTAGACATCAAATAATAAAATTCCGAGCCTCATAAATGTTCTCCGAACAACATGAAGTGATGATAAGGTTTATAAAAATATTGCAACAGAAAAAAAAAACATTTTATTATCTTAACACAACCGTTCATTTTCCATTAGTAATAACTATAGGTTTAATAGAAAAATTCAAAATTATTTATGCGTATTATTTATAGGTATTCAGTTACATTACTTCCATGCTTCCTTTTAAATAGAAAACAATTAATTAAATAGTTGATTTTTTAACATGCACTAATATGTTTTTGTTTTGAGAAAATGGCATCAAGAAAAATACGCTGTTATAAAATAAAGAATACATGATGCTAGGTTTAAAAGACTGACATTATAGTACATTATTTTAGTAATTACACTTAGTTTGCTTAAGGTAAGGTAAATTACATTGCTAAGATGTAATTAATTTAACATTTTATCGTATTATTTTACTTTAATTCCCGAATAGAATGTTATTGTATACAATACTAATTTAGCTTTTGTTTACATGTATATTTCAATGTTTATTTTAATAACTAATTGCTATTGCAGAATTGTCTGTTTGTACTCTTTTTGTTTTTAAACATTGGTAACGTTTTTATACTTAAGAATGTTTTACTTGTGGATTTGAAGGAGGTTTTTACTTTTCTCGATAATAATTGATTTTGTGGAGTCTTAGTCTTGGAAATGTGCCTACCTCACGCAAATGAATATTCACTCTGAATATTTCTGCTTTTTACAGTGTTTTAACAAATGGGAAAAAAATTAGCACATATTAAAATGAAGTTAGCTCCTCCAACTTTAATTTTTCTCTTTTTGATGGCTTTTACCCATTTTTATTTTTAAATTGCATGAGACTCTTATTATTTATCTATCTGAAAAAATCTTGTAAATTCACAACATTTGTCGAAATTTCTTAGAGGGTTTACTTGTTAACGAAATATTTATAAAAAAAGAAAGATTTTCGAAATTAATTATTGTTTTATTAATTTAAAATTAAATTTTAAAATCAAATGGCTATATTTTTAATTCAAATTTTTAATAAATAGAGTTTAATTTCTTCAATTATGAAGAGTTTCTCTAAAATAATTTTAAAAATTATTATTTATGTAACCAGACTTTAATTTTTAACTATATTAAAGCCTGGAAATAAATGTTTCAGGAACAATTTGTATTAAATAATTATTTTTCTGTTTAGAATCAATTTCTTAAAAAATTACTTAGTTCTCTACACTTACATTGAACCGATCTTGAATTCTTTTTTCCAAATATAAAGTAGCAATCTTACTCTCACAAAAGGAAAAAAAATACAAAGGACAAATATTAATCAAAACACAATGCTTTAATTTCACTTAAAACCAATACATCTTCCAGCACCTTACATATATTCGAATCCAAATGCAAGCAATCATAGAATAAATTAGCATAACAATAATACCCTCGCAGCTTTGAGACAATGATTATGCGATGCTTTAATCGAATACCCCCAGATCTCCTTCAAAACCACAGTGGTGACACCAGTCAGCATCACTTTGTCCACCCTTTTCTCAATCATTATCTATCTTCGTTTTAATTACGTCGATATTCTTATTCTCGAACGAAATGGGCGTCATAGGAGGTACTGGATTATCCCTTGAAATCTCCATATATATTGAAGAAGCCCCGAGGCAAGGAAGCGTCCTTCAAACAGTTATTAAAGGATTTCATTACGTGCGTCGTTAATTGCTGGATGACGACGACGTTGATAGTAGTCCATGTTAGATTGATGCTTATCGTAGTAATATTTGTGTACTTTTTAAGTAATACATTTATTAGTACTGGCTGTGTAACTACATCGATAAGAAATTTTATTTTAAACCAATTTTAAGATCATCATGTTTATTTTGTTTCAATGATAGAATTTTTCACGAATTAAATGTACGCCGATTTATAGCATTTTATTTTCTTACAATCAATGTTGCAATTTCATAATGTAGGAATAATAATTTCATAGAATTATTCATAATTTAAAAAATTAGTTTAAAATTTTAAATACAAGAATTGGCTGAAATAATAAAAATATATATATCTTGAGTTTTCTTTTAATTTAATATTTTAAAAAAATAACAGGAACTTTTTATCATTATTTGCTCAAAAATAGCGTAATTGATAATATTTTCTAAAGATACTACTCAAAAGTTAAAAAGTAACATTAACTGAGAAATAATGAAATAATTTATTTTTCAGAAGTATTTGAACAAATACCGATCGTCTTTAATCGTTCATACAAAAATTAACCCCTCAGATATTATTTAACCTTATTAAATAATAATATTGCGAAATATCTTTCAAAAAATAAAATAGTGACAAAACGAGAGTGTAAGACTCATTTTTTGAAATTAGAAAAACAAAAATCGTTAATAAATTTACGAAAATAAAATAGTGTGCTGATTTCCTTCCTCCCACTCCCTTTCATTAAATTTATAATCTGTGTGATTTAAAAGAGAACATTTTTGTTCAAGACTTCGGAGTTTAAAATAACTCTTACTTAATAGATTTTTGTACTGTAGTATGTGTAACTAATATTTTCTGTTATTTACTAATATTTTTCAGTTATGGCACATATCTTTAAGGCATCCAAGCATGCGAGGAATAATAAAATATCGAATTTAAGACACTTTGTTTTTGCGACAAATGCAGGGTTTTAGTAAGAAACCAGATTAATGCAATGAAATATTTATTTCTTATTCTTCACAATTTTAACATTATCTTACATCAATATATTCTCCTTCACGATATCTTCATTAGTTCTTGCGAATTTTCCATTGAACAAATCAATGTCGGAAGTTATTCTCAGAATTTGTTTTCTTAAACTATCTGTACATCTTGAACTGCCTCAAATCTTGTACTTTTCAGAGCGTATTTCACTTTAAGAAATAGGAAAAAGTCATACAGGTTATGGTCAAGTGATACAGGGATCCAACACAGGGACCTTACGTTGTCCCAGAAAGTCTTGACAGCTAAAGCAGTATGGGCTTATGGCATTATCCTGGTGAAAAAATCCATGATCTGTTCTTCCACTATTCGTGCAAAGTCTACCAAATGATTCTAATATGTCGATTCTAGTAGTTTCAGCAACAGCGCGAATACCTAACTGATTATCTTTCAGATAAAAACACTGATTATTTTCAATAGTTTTGGCCGTCATTGACTTGGTAGATCATCCTGGAAGCAGATCATCTTTAATCTCTTCTCGTCCCTTTTTGAACTGCTTAAACCTTTCGAAACCTTTGGTATATGCTGAATATTCATCGTTTTATACTTCTTCACACAAAGAATGAGTTTCTGAAGCTGGTGTTTTGAATTTCAGATGAAATTTCGCAATAATCCGTTACCCTTGTAAAACACTTAAAATTTTTCCGTAGGGCTGCAGATGCAAGGTCCGATACAAACGAAGGTCACAACAGTCGATTAGAGGGTAGGAATGGAAAGAGGATATGTCTCGTGAATCGCAATGTTCCGTTTGATCCTCACATGCGCTCTCTTTTGTCTGTAGATCGACCTGACCGATTATTTTTTAGTCACACCTTGTATTTTTTAAAATTATTTGTTGAGCTTAAACTTGTTTAGCGTAATAATGATATTTTATTCAATCTAAAGAATTATAAAAATAATTTTTCAGTCAAAATTTTTTCTCCTGCTTAATTGAATATGAAAATGATTTTTGAGGTCTCATTTCATTAAAAATAGTATTCCTTAAATATGTAAAATATTTACACCCCATAAAAACAATGTGGCTGCGACAGTGTAGTGGTTAGCAAATCTGACTGAGAGGGTTGAAGATCCTGTTTCGATTTCCAGTGGTCATTGATTAATTCAGCTCTTCGTCCCTCCTGGGTCGATAAATGAGTGCCAAAATTGCTTGGGAAGTCCATTTTCGGATTTGGCACTCGACCTGGATATTAATTAGCAAAAAAGCGCCCCAGGCATAAAGGCTACAGAAATAATGTAGGCCACCACCTGATAGGACTTTTTAGACCCGAGCAGACTTAAGCTTTAACTAATATATAAAATATTACAAAAGACTATGTATCATTTCTTTGAAAAAATTAAAGAACTTTATAATCTTGGAAATTTCAGTTTTCTTTTTTTTACCATGTCTAACACTTTTTTTAATTTAGGCATAATTTAAGGGAAAAGATTGTTTCACCATATATACAGGTATTTTTTTTTATAGAAGCATTAAAAATTTGAAAGGCTAACTATCAAAAATCATGTTCATGTTCAACTAAGAAAGAAACTCTTTTTATCTAAAAATTTACTCTTCTAATTCTATTAAATAATTAACATATTATTATTATGCACATGAAACTCTAAGATCTATTAATAGCTTTAAAAGGTGCGTGTCATCAAATCCAAGGAGTTTTAAATTTGGCATTTTATTATTCCTCGCAAGTTTAGGTACCCTTAACAAATATCCGACGTATGGTACTCACTCACTTATTTCAGTTACCTTATTCAACATTTCATCACATATATATATGTTCGAAATTCTTATATTAAGTCAATGCTACAAAAATACGAATTATTCATTATTTTTTTTAATCTCAAGAGATTTCAAAGTTTAAATTGAAATTTTAAATACATGAAGTGGATGAAATAAAATAATATGTGTTTTGATTTTTCTTTTCATTTAATATTTTAAAAAGTAAACAGGAATTTTAAAGCATAATACTTTTAAAACAATAGTTAATTTGGTAATAGTTTTAAAAGGTCACAAAAAATTAAAAAAAATGTGCCCTTTAAGAGCGGAACACAAATCTTAGTTAGGTAGAAAATAAGGAAGGTAGGAGCGAAACAGACGAGTATCTTTTGAAGACGAATAATTATTTTAAAGTAAACATATTTCATATTGTAATATACGAGTTTATGCTTCATCTCGCGTTTGAGCTATTTTACCAGATTAACATATACAGGGAGAAAAATGCTACTCGGAAAATTTTTAATTCATCTTTGTCGATTTTTTTAAAATACAATGCAATCAAAAAATAAAATTAAACTATTATTATGAATATAACTTAATTTAATTATAAAATTGCCTTAATATGAATCTCTCTTTTTGAGAAGGAAAATAATGGAAAACAACAAGTAAAAAACGATTTAAAATGGAAGATAGAGTAAAAAAATTGAAGTTGGAAAATTTTTAAAGATAGTTAAGTTGTTAAAAAAAATTTAACTTGCTCGCATGTCAAAAGTTTAATAAATTACAAGTCTATTTCTGACAAAGTTAACAGTAATGTAATCAATCATTAAGGGAATAAAAACATAAAAAATATTGATGACAAAATAAAGGATAGCAACAAAATAAAAGATTGTAACAAAATAGAGGATTGTAACAAAATGGGTATGGAACTGATATAAAATATACCAAGCAGTAATATAGAGAAATAAAAAATTATTATTGAAAATCTTTTCTTTCCCTTACCTCGTGCTTCAAATGGAATTATTTATGATTGAAACAGAAAGCGAGTGTAGAAAGTATTCCTGATATAATAATAATAAAGCATCAAAAGAATTTCTTATAAAGAAAAGGCAAATTGAAACTAACCGTATGTACTTTATATAAAATAAAGGTTTTGATCATCGCCCATAATGACCATTTATACAACATTATAAATAACTAGACGGCTTATTGTATAAAGAAGACAGAAAAAAGCATCAAAATTGTATCTTCTAATAATACATAGTTGAATAGAAAAGAACAAAAACACATAAAATATGAGGATTTTTTTCCTTATTGAAGGGATAAAGAATCGTTAGTATATTGATTAATCTAGAAGTATTATTATATTTTTACATAATTGTTACAATTTTTGTTAAAGAAATGTTATCAATGTTTCATTTACAAAGTAACTATATTTTATAAGAATTGCAATAGGACCGATTATGGTAAAAATTCTAAATAAAATTTGAGCTCTATTATCAAGTGCGGCCATACGAATAAATATATATTAATGATAATTACTTCTAGTTGTAGAGTAATTAGTCTACAAAATTCATAAAAAATATAGAATAAAATTCGACATAAAACGAATGGAATTCCTTATTTAATGCTTGAAAAGTATTTTAAAAGAAAATTGTTAAATTAAGTTAATTGTTACATATGAAACTGCTTCGCCATTAGTTTGTAAAATTCTATTTTGTATTTAAATATGTTACTAAATGTTATCTTTTATTTTCATTCGTTATCAATTATTAATTATAATTCCATTTTTTAATCATCGATATATTCATAAGAGCATTGGAGCACGTAACAAGTATGGGTTTTACAGAATTAGATATATAGAAATTCGTTTCTGTTTTTAAGAAAATTTTACGCGCAGGAAAAGTAAATTAATAGTCACACATGAACTGAATGAATCAAGGTCCTGTTTGAAGGCTGATACATAAACTTGAAATTCTAATTCTGTTTTTCTGTTGTATATACGAATCCACATTGTTGATATCGTATCTTTCCGAATACTTATGATGTTTTGCTGATTTGTGGGGAAAGTCGTAAGCATATTACAGCCATAAAATAATACTTTCAAACTTATTTTTGGTGATATATATCAAACTACACTTTTTTTTACTACTTCCCGTGTTTTCCAACACTTGCCATTTCCCTTTCGTTGAAATTTTAAACTCAAAGAATATGCATTTCAATGAGTTGTTTTTAACGCAATTTGATTTTTTTTTTAAATCTGTTAAGATATAAAAGATTAACTTTAATTTTTGTTCCAAACAAAATAAAATACCGTAGCATCTCCATCTAGTTTTTCTCTCACAAGTCGATCTTTTTTATACTTACGTGTCGATCTTCCGACGTTGACATTAATGGCATGTTACGGCGATTCTCTTCACCTAAATGCTTCAATTTTGACTTTGTAGTACTCATAAGTAGTTGAGTTCTCTGCGCATTTCGACAGCCAGAGCTACAAAAGTTTTCCGATTATTCAACAATTCTAGAATCTCATCTAACAAAGTCATTCCTAAACAAAATTAAGAAAAATTCACCGACGAGTGGCAAATTGAGGTTTTTCTTCAATAACTCGGTAGTACCTGAATTGATTTCAAATGAGATAGTAGTCTTCGATACCTCATCTCATTAAACAGATCTATAAATAGCTGCACATATAATGTAATAAAATAATTAGTAAATTAAAGTAAATATCTTTTCTTGGTGTTTATTTCAATATCTTTAGTTCTTCAAATGGAACAAATATATAAATTTGAAAGTGTGTGTTTTTTTTTTTTAATTCTTTATGTGAATCCACATTATACATCTATAACTATAAAAAATTTCAAAGTTTTATAGGATGATGTATTGCAGCTGTGTAAAAAAGAGCTTTAAGTATATACCCACCAATTTTTTTTCAAATTTACATCTGGTGATATTTTTTTCGAACTCCCGTCTTACTTTTTTAAAACCATTTCTTTTTGTGTTTTTCTTCAGGTACAACAATTTTTTTCATCCAAATATTTTTTTCTAAAATGTTGCACTTTATAAAGAGGTTTTATAAAAATAAGATTTGATCTTTAGGAAAAGAAACGTAGTGGAGGTAAAAAAAAGTAATGGTTGACAAATAACGGAGCCACATTAGTTTTTGTTCTAGATCAAACCTAAAATAAAACTTAATGTAGGTTTGTTACTTACATTATATATATATATATATATATATATATATATATATATATATATATATACATACATACATACATATTATACAAATACACACACTTGATCAATCCCCCCAAAATATACTGAGGACATCTTAAAAAAGAACTGGGAAAAGTATCGAGAGTGAATTTATATAAAATTGTAACTATATATATATATATATATACAATTACACAGTGAGCGAGTTTTCGGCATTTTCATCTTCTCCCTCCACTAAAGGGAAAGGACTTCCACTACGCACAGCTATGGAGCTTATTTTCTCAAACATATCAGCAATGATTTATCTTTGCTTAAGATATTTATTCATCAAGGTTGTTTTAAAAAATTTCCCTCTGTGCTCGTTCTTACTCCCCCTTATCACTTTCTATAAATTTTGATCAAAGAGTTTTCTCTTAAACTTCTGAACAATTGCGAAGAATTTTCAGAATGTATGAAATACTGAGTGCGTTTTGTGGAATACAAAGAATGCAAAACTAGGTACTTTATTATCATGAATTTTCATTTTAATGAGTATTTCTGAAATTTATAATTTCTTGTTTCTACAGCGTTTTAATAATATAATCATCATCTTACACAATAATTCATTTACTAAGAAATGACTAACATAAGATTTCTTCTAAGTGCAAATGCTTAATGATTTCAGTGGTTTATATTATTCAATTAAATACTGCTTCCATACTGCATTTATAAAATAGTCACTACTTATTAAAATAATGTTTTATTCCTTAACTTGCCCGTTCATTGGTTTTTTAAGCTGAAAAAAAAGCATTTAAAAATTAAATTAATAAAATATTTCTATTTTTTTTTTCATTTTGTGCAGCAAAATCCGTTAATCAGCAACCATACAAAAATAAACATTAGCTCTGCATGTCAACATTTAAGTCTTTCAAGAAAAAAATATTAGTTTATATCCTACACATTTTATTGACTAAAGTTGCAAGTCATTACAATTTGAATTTACTAATTCATTTTGATATATGAAGAAATTTGTCATCTTGCATGTTTATGTTAATTTACTGAAATAAAAAATTCATGCAAAAGTTTGTAAAATGATACATTAATATTACATTTATCAGAAAACCAATAAATAAAACATTAATGTATCCTTTTACTAATTTCTGTATGAATTTCGAACAAATATTTGTATATTTAGATATATTTCTTAAAACTACAAGAGGTCAGAAGACTTTTTATTTAATTTTTTTATGAATTATGATTCGGCTATTGACAAAGTGCTTGGTTTTTCTTCCCTCTTCTTTATCGTTAGGAGAAAGTTACACAGTCCGACTAATGTTAAAAGTGAAGTTCAAGGAGTTATTTTTAATTTGCATATAACTTCAAACAACTTTCTTTTTCCTTGTAAAACATATTATTATCAAATTAGTAGGGTATACTTTTATATTTTATTTTAATTTACGTTTAGTTTAAGTCCATGCTTCCAATTCAAATAAAATTAAGCTCTAAGACAATAGCACTATTAAAATCTCTATGAAAACATTACACCTTTTTTTTTAAGAAAAATGCTATATAATGTTTCATTATTTCATTATTAGTATATACCATTTAAAAAAATTGTTCTTCAACTAACATCTTAGAAACAGTAATACATTTCTGTAAAGGATAAAAACTATATACGATAAGGTATATAAATTATTTTTTTCTGCCATTCTAATCTTTCAGATAAATGGACTTTTTTAGTGTTTAAAGCTCTCAAACTTGTTCAAAGTGATATTTTCCTTTACCATTTCAGACATTTTGGAATTAGATACGAATAGATTAGGAGTATTATTTTTATTTATGTATTTTGTTTTATAACATATTGAAATTTTCGACTTTGGCTACCAAAATGCGTATTTGATATTTTTACAAAATAGAATTATCAGCTAGATAGACACCAATACTTAAGAGTCTGGTATATGTCACTTTCATTTATTCTTTCCTTCATTAAGTTAATTTTCCTATTTTCTATACTGCATACTGATCTACCCGTTCTTGATCTATGGGGATATCTATTTGTATATTTGTCTGGTCCATGATATCCGGAAGGTATTGGAACAGACCACCCCCAGATTACAAAAACTGGGTAAAGCATTTAAACAGATAATTCTATGTATTTTTGAATAAAGTTTTATGCAGTACGCGCAAATGAAGTGTAAAACGAAAGAAACAAACTAAAATTACAAAAAAATGCATTTTTTCGTATTGACAAACTATATTTTCCCATTGAATGTAAGGCCAAAAATGTGCAGCTGTGACTTGTCTGCCTGTGCCAAAACGTGGGATTACTGAAGGAACCGGATAAGAGAATTTACGGATTACAGAGGGAGTGCTATGTCTATTTAACAATAACAGTAATTATATAATTATTAAAATTTATTAATAATAAAACTAGCAAACTACAAACATTGCAAAATTAAAATAGACATATAATAAAAATAAAATCACAAATACACATATGAGAGTGCATGCACGAATGTGTCTGCATGTGTTTATAAAAGTGTATATGTGTAAGATATATAATGAAAAATGGCATAAATTATAGATTGGTGATATCAAATAACAAGGCACTGGACTAGTCATCAAGTATTGGTTAACTTTAAAATATTTGATGAGAACAAAATACAGCATAATTTCTAAGCTTCTGAAGATTGAATAAAATGTAAAAGTATTTAGTAATTAGCGTGAATTTACAAATTTTTCTTTCATTATTGGTTATGCTGATAAAGTACCAGGGAGTTATACCCTTGTTTGTACAATTTAGAATGATAAAATTTTCAGTACTCATTTTTAAGACTCTAATGCAATTCATAAAAAGGAATATTTTAAAACAGGAAAATTAATAACCACCTTTCTACTTTCTATAAAAATTCAAATAAATAAAATTGAATCTCATCACATTTTTAACTCCCAAATTTCATAAAATGTTTGTGATAAATTTTGTATCTTAACAAAATGATTTGATATACATATTACAAAAATCAAATCAAATAATATAATTTATTATATAATATGCAATCTAGTAACGAAAATAGGATGGCTTTAAATAAATATAAAGATATATTTACGCGATTACAAGGCAAAATTTCCTCCCTAAAAATCTAATACGTCATTTCATCTAATATTACAAGAAATTCATACTAAATTTAACTCAGAAAAACTGTAAGCAAGTGAAAGGATTACCCCAGTGAGCATCAGCTGCAATAGTTTAGTAAATCTTTGTTTTTACTTATACGCATGAAAACGTATCAACAAAACAAGTAGGCATTATATATTTTTTAAAGATAACAGTAATTAAATAACGAGGAGATATTCACAAACTCTGCAAAAAAAATTATTTAATTTTTTTGCACAGAACAGTTGACGGTACTTGAACTATTTTTTCACTGGCTTTTGAATGAAATTTCACTGGCATTTGAAGTTTTTATATGAAAAAAAAGTTTTGATGGATATTAACATGTACACTGAATATGACATTAAGGAAAATGAAATTACAAATTATAGCTGTAGGATAAATTTGAAATAGGATTAATGATTCTTTTAAAATACATTTAAAGCCCCTCTTTTAATATCTTTAGAATTTAAAAAAGTATCTTAATTTTGTAATCTAAAATAGTGCAATTGTGTTACATTTGATGATGATTTTAAACTAATTAAATAGATAAAGCAATTGTAAATATCACAAACTATTATTTTTTAAAATAGTTGGCTGTATAAGAGTGACTTTACTTCATTCAGTTTATGGAATGTAAGATGTCCATACTAGATTAAAATACAATTTAATATTAATGAGATTTACAAAATGATTTAATTAATATAGACAATAATCATTACTAAACATTTTTTTTATTTGTCAGTGAACGCAGTTTATGTTACTAAATAAACAGACTTAAACAATAATTAGAATTTTTCATTTTAATATTTATTTTAAATTTTATACAGAATCTGTACTTTTCTAAGGATTTTATAAGCATTTCTAAAATTTATGATCAAAAATTAATTCTTTGATTTAGAACTCTATTAGTTATTAGAGTATTGGAATAATTGGTAAATAATTGTAATGATAATAATTATGATTAAGATCTTTAAAAGCAATTCTTTGAAAGTATTCTTTGAAATATAAGTTTTTAAACAATTCAAGCCATTTAATATTTGGTTTATATAGATGAATAGCAGTTTTTAGTGATTTTACAAACACATATAAATAAAGTATATTAAGATCAGCTAATATTCATGGAAAGTAATTCAAATAAAATATTTATTAAATTATACATTTTTAAAAATTACAAAGTTTACCTTTAGTATAAAATGCCTTTAAATAATATTTCATCGAAGCCAACTTAGAAACGGAAAGTAGAATAAATTACGTTGTTCTCACTAAGACAAATATTATATTTTAATAATAATTTATAATCTTAATATTTAAAGTGAGAGATGAAACAGGATGTACTTTTGAAAAATTACTGAACCTTCTAAAAGTTATTCTAATTTTCAAAATGATTTTGGATTGCTATTGATTAAATTTTCTGTGAAAGCATCATGAAATATCTTCTTTTCTGCAGATATATATTTAACTTAAGGGCAAAGAACTAATGAAAGTATCAAGCGTGCTATAGCTTCAATTTTAATAGTTAATTGAGTTCGAATTAATTTAACAAAGCCATTATTAATGAAAATAAGCACAGTAATTACAATTTTTGAAAAGACCAATTTGACCCTTGGCGGAGAAGAGTTACATTACTTCTGTCTAAATTGAAGAAAAGAACTTCTCGAATCACTACACCTTTTTGAAACTTTTTTTTGGAAGGGGGGGCGAAGTGTGCTTATATTAACAAAATGTTTAGTTTAATTTATTAGCGTTTATTGAGAGTATGATAATTTCTGAACTCGTCATATTTCTAAAGTTGTTATAACGTTGGAATAGTAAATGAAATAGGATGAAATTATTGAATTTTCTGAATTATTAAGAAGTTCCGATTATATATCATCGTTCAATCAAAATTTAACCCGATGGATATTATTATTTTGCCTTTTGGAATGATAGTGCAGTAAAATATATTATTCAAGAAACAAAATAGTCTAACAAAAAGCAAATGTATTTGTTTTATTTTTTGAAAATAAAATAAAAATCGTAACTAAATTTTTGTAAATGAAATATTGTAATAGTTTTTTCCCTCTTTCATTAAATTTACATTCAATGTGATTTAAAAAAAGTATTTCTATTCAATCATTTCAGAATTCTCATTCATCATTTTGAAATGGTTCTTGCTCAATATATCTCAATATTCGTAAGTGTAAAATTGCTGATTGTAAGATCAAACATTAAAATAAGCCTAAGGAATATAATTCTTACAGAGCATGTGACACTCACTACCCGAATAATAAACATTATTTAAAATATTAATAAAAAGCTCTTATGTAATAATGCAGATCTAATATAATTAAAGTTTTCTTCCGCTGATTTTAATGCAGTACCATTTCACAAATACAAATGAATACTTACAAATCTAAAGAAACTACAAATATACTTTTTATTACGTTGTCGAAATGAAAAGAATCTGAAATGCTTATCACGTATTTAAGAATAATAAGCTTACGTTAAATGCAGTCGCGTAGAACAGAATAAGAAATAAAAATAATTGTAAAGGAAAGTCGTCTGTTTTGGAAAGTAATTTCCATTTTGCTACTTTCATTTCGTTTCGTTTCTGTTGCATTGAAAAATTAGTTAGTAAGACACGACAGTATCTTCCCTTCTGAAACAGCTTTATTTCTTTTCGGTTCTCTCTTTCGTAGTAAAGAAACAAATTTGTAGACAGTATTTAGGAATAATTGGTTTGAAATGAAAATAAATGTAAAAATGAATTTTTTTGCTTCCTGATACCAAAAATCAAAATGCAAACTTACTATTTTACTTGGAAATTGATTCACTTGTTTACATCGTATGAATGAAAAACGCCCCCTTTTTAATAAACAAGCAAATAAATTGATAAAATCTGTTAATGGTGGTATTTATGTTGAAAATAACTTAGCAGTTCTGACAAATATTTAAATCTATTCAGGATACATTTTCCTAAAAGTAATCCTCATAAATAATTTTTAGAATTTATTTGATGAACAATAATCTTTCCATTTACGTGGGTGATAGATTCCTCGAAAGCCAGTGCGTTACTGAAAATACAAAAATCAGTTTAAAGTAAGTAGTTGGTATGGTGGCTTTCACTGTCTTTGGGAAATACTTAGAAATTTTTAATGGTGATAATTGTTGTTACATTGAACCAAGCAAAATTTTAATATCCTTTCACCTTTCTGTTCAAGAATTGGTTAAAAATGTCTCCTGTTGGCAACGAGATATTCGGAATAGAAAATAGGAATGATACCAATCATTGTAGTTTTCTCCACTGATCGTTTTTTCTATTCTTAGAGATTCTTGAGTATGATGTCCTTCACAATCCCCAAAAATAGTCATCCTATCCTATGCTCCATTCCGTCTTCTTTTGAGCAGATTCAATGAAATAAATCTTTGTTTTTATTATTGCTTGGTTTCCAGAATATTATAAACAATCTAAGTCTCTCGGTGGTGAAAACTCGACGCTGAAGCAATCAAATTTTGATTTGACAACGAATGGCTACCAAATTATTCTTTGAATGCAGCCGGGGTACAAACAGGCACTTTTTGAATCACCTCGCAATATCGAGATTCTTTTCAATTTTTTTTAAAGTCTATAGGTATTTTACAACGTTTTTATATATTTCACTTGGTTTGTGTGTGTGTCAGCGTATCAGCGTGCCATCAAATTTTCGGTCGTTAATTTAACCAACTTCCCATCAAGCTAGAGATCTAAAACTTTGGGAATCGTTCTTACTTGCCAAACAATGCAATATTTAGACATTTGTGACAAGTTTCAACTATTATTTCAATATTTTTATTTATAAACTTTACCACCATATAAAAAGTTGGTTGTTATTTCGAATTATTTTATACTTTATTTAGTGATTTTACTTTCTGTTGAAACCCTTTCTCCCCTTATATATTAATCTCTTAATATTTTTATCATTTGTCAATTGTTTCCTACAAAACGTCTGATAAGTTTACGTGATTATGAAATAAATTAAACAAGGATATTGATGTTTTCTCATAGCGAATCACAATGACATTTTGCTTTGGTAACTTATGAAAACGTTAAAATGAATATCTGTAAATGAAGGGATTAATTTTTGTGAGTGAAACTGTATGGAGCGATTTTTCAAGAAATGCTGATTGCTATCAATATAATAAATTTTATTATTAAATTTCAAAAAAGATCAATTTTATAAGAAATATGGTTACTGTTGAATTTCTGACTTAGATATTCAATAAAATAATTTTGAAGTGTGTGTTTTGATGGAATTTCTTTCTAATAAAACAGGTTTTTAAAGCTATTTCAATGTCTTTTTCCTAAACACGAGAGTTTTTTCACTTGTTTATTTATATTTTTTACCGTGAAATTGTTTTATGAATTACAAATAATTTTATCCAGAAACATATTCACGAAATACATTGGATTAATCAAACGAAATCTCTTCTTCTTCTTTGAGGAATTCTTGGCCTCACCTAAAGCTTTGTGGACTAAAAAGTTTTTTTCCAACCATTTATCAACGGCTAAAATGTAAGAAATTTGTTACTGATTTTAAGTTATCCCAGATTCTAACAGGACATGGAAATTTTAAGAGCTTTTTATCTAGGTTTAACTTAATTGGTAATAATATTTGTTCTTGTAGTCTGGACGTTAAAACCGCGGAACATGTCTTGTATTGTAGTCTATATTTTTGTAAAAAAGAAAATTTTAAAAAGGAATTAAAACGCTAAGGTATTTCCTGGCCACCTATTTTGTCTTTGTTGGTCAATTGTTCTGAAAGCCTTAATGTCTTGAGAAAATTTGTTTACTGTATAGAATTTTAAAATTTTATAGTTACCTTCCTTTCTTTATATTTATATATTTCCTCCCTTCCTTTTATTTATATTTGTCTCTTTTCCCCCCCTTAATTATGTTTTCTTCTTTAAATATTATTAGTATTATTTTATAATGTTGTTACCACTTATGTCTGTAAGCCTCATGTTATGGAATGTGGAGCATAAGGAGTTTTGCAAATAAATTTATTTAAAAAAAAAATCAAATGAAAATGTCTTTGCATATTCCGTTAGCACTCTCTCTCTCTCTCTCTCTTTCTTTCGTTCACAATCAGTCACATACATATCTATTGCATCTGCAAAAGCTCGTTGGAAGTTCATTGTATATTTTACACTTGCAGTGCATGAAAAATTTGGGACTGTATGGGATGGTGTGATTAGAATTCCGGTTATGTTGAAAGGTAAATACATTCAAAAAATGAAAATTATTCCAAATATGCTACATCGTTCAAGAACAGCTTATGGTGTAACACTTCCAGTTCTATTGGTAACTTGAAAATCTCATAAAAATTTCTCCCTAATTTCATTATTTCAGTCAAATTTAATTTTGCATTTTTAAACATAGCATTTATTCCTTAAGCTCTGTAATGAATAAGTAAATTAGCGGTCACATCATTTTAAGTGAACATTACATTTTCTTGCTCAAAGGTCCTGATTTCTGTACGAAAAGTTCCTATTAACAATGCGAGTAAACGTTTACGTGCAAAAGGCAAATATAGTTTCAATTGAAAATCTATTCCTTTTTTGTGAAAAAGTGTTACTTTTCATAAAAATATTCTGCTTTTTATGGTAATTTATTACTAAATAACTGAAGAATCACATTTAAAGAACTGGATTATAAATTAATTTTTATCAAGATATGCTTAAATTTCATTTAAATACAAGTTAAAAACATTAAATAACGTTTCTAACTTTACGTTAGTTATCGTGTGAGTGTATGAGGTTCAGTTTTCAAATTCAATCTTTAACATCACATTTGAATTATCTTATAAAAAGCCTTATCAAACAAAACATTTTAATCTAATAAATCTGTATTAGTTTATCTGGAATTTAAAATGGAAACACAAACTGCATTTATTGTATCTTGTTAGATATATTTAACAAGTATGCAATGTTTTTGTTTCAGAAATTTCTTTTTAAATAAAATTACTGATTTTTAATTCCAAACAGGCCTCGCGATTGTGTTTTTCAGCTTTCGGTTCATAATGATATCTTAAAGATAACGGCATAAAAATCACATATGTAGGTCTGAAATGCAAAATCCTATTAGAATGGAATCCAATATTTTATGACTGCATTATTTACAATCATATGACGTCATTTTGATGAAGAATTGTAACCTAATGAAATTTATAAAAGAAATAAAAAAAAATTTCCTCAATAGAATTATGATATTCTCCAAATTCTGTATTAAATTGCCGATTCGGTCATCTATTTCCATCGTTCCTCATTAATGTAACATTAAACAGTTGATTGGTGCTTTTAGGGCGTTTCTACCTCTTTGACTGGTGGGCACATTTTCCAGTTTTTCCGACCCTTTCGATTGTAAAGAGGTGAGTATTGACCCAAAAGTAGTAGTAAATAAATGCTAGTATAGGATTTTCATTGATATTAATCTTCATGAAGAATTTATTTCAATCCTTACTAAATAAGTTTTTTCTTGATTAAATTGAGCCCCGTTATAGATAATCGGGTGTGGTCGCAATAAAAAGTTCACTATAACTGAAGGTTCACTATATATGTGTGTGCGTGCGTGCGTGTGTGTGTGTGTATGTGTTTGAGTGCGGGAGAGTGAATCCACTATTGTATTGATTCTTCAACAAGAGCTTGAAAAGTGGACTTGTGTAATGGGCCAGTAGTTGATTCCTAGAAACAATGGGGACAGTAAAAGAGTTGGATTCGAGATAGAGATTTGGGATTGCTGTCTTTCGGAATCCTAATACGCATGTGTTCAATTGCCTTAAAAACACTAGAAATAATTACGTAGAAGGGAATTTTCCTTTTCATTGTAATTGACATCCTTCTCAGGTGTTCATTATAAACGTTTAAAATAACATTAGTTAAATAGAATTTCAGTTGGGATCAGTTGAAAAGTTCACGATAACCGAGAATTTCACTTATCTTGGATAGTACGTACAGTCAATTTAAATATCGCCGAAAAGCAAGAATTTCGAATTCTTTCTTGTTTTCGCAACGCTGTCACAGTAGTTGAAAGAGAAAACTACAAAAGCATTTCGTTTATCCGAATGAAACTGCTCAGAGTATTTCATTTCTTTTTCAATTTGACAGACCCTTTTTTATTCGGAAAAAAAAAAAATCTTCTGTTATGTTATGGTGACTGACAGTTTCATACATCTCTAGCCATTCATTCAGCATTGCGTCTACAGAAATGTACGTCATGTCAGAGGTTTATCATATTTTTGCTGTTCTGTTGCAAGAAATTTTTTTTTAAGAATAACTCTTCCTTTCGAATTTAATACATATGCATTTTTTTATATTTTTATGTGCTTGGATATTTTGGTGGCTATAAAAGCATTTTTAAAAATATATATATTCTGTAGAAATAAAACAAGCATCATTATTGAAAAATTATTTAACTCAATATAATAATATTCACTTATTTTCATACAACAATTATTTTCAAAACAGGATTCTTTAATGTGTTAATTAAATTTTTTGTTGCTATTCTAAGTTAATACAACTTTTTGGAATTAAATATAGATCACTTTTAAATCGCTGAATTTTATCCAATTTATAGAATCAATGATGGAATGCGCAGTTTTTGCTTCAATTTTTAAATAATTGCTAATATTACTGATGCTAGGGCTTAACTAGTTGCAATGTATTTTACGAACTTATAATATGAAATTAACTATAAAATACATCCATCTGGTGCAAAATATGAAATTATTTATAAAAATATATAAATATCTCAAAAGTACCCATTTGATGGCAAATAGCATTGCTAAAGTAAGTTGATGTGCTCCCAACTTTTAAAAGATGCCTAAATAAATTTGACACAGATTTATAGATATGTTTTGATTCGGCAACCATTTGATGCTAGATCAATTTATAATTCCTACCGTTACCTTTTGTCAAGGTCAGTCATATCTGGATTCATCATTTTACGTAGGAAAAACAGCAGCAATCAAAACAATTAGAAGCATTATGTGAATCTAATTCAACGAAACCTTCTTCTCGGCCGCAAAAGTTACGGCAAATATTTTTTTTTTTTGAATACGATGGGCATTATACTCACAGACTTCATAAAAAAGGAAAAGAACGTTCAACATACAGTATTACAATGAGTTAACTTTTTCCTATTTATCATTCTTTACTCGGATACTTAATGAACCGTCTTTACACACACACAAATATATATATATATATATATATATATATATATATATATATTGACTTCTGGTTTTGAATTGGGGGGGGTATTTCTGATTAATTTTTAGTTTCATACTATCTTGATATAATGTAATTCACTGAAGTTACGATGATTTGATCCATACTACTAGTATAAACAGGCTATTCTCATTCTCAAGTCTGAAACAATACTAGAATTTCATTATTTTCATTTTTAAGTTTAAGACCACTATTTGATCCTCTTCATGTATCATCCAGCCAATTAACTATCCCAGTAACGTTAACAATTTTCCACCGATGACATCAAAATTAAATACCACGTTTGTTTTGAATTTGAAATTTTTAATAATTGTATAAAAATTGTACATCATCAGTTCTGAATACGTCTTGAATGTATTATTTTTATTGCAGAACTTTTAAGCATCAACCATATTATCAAATGGATCACACGGCGCAAAGTTGGTTCTATATATTTGATTTATTCAAGCTTCCTTTCTTCTTTAGAAACTTAAGAAAATATTTCATCTTGAAATAATGTTATTATAAAAGCTTTTGAAAAACATCTTAAGTACTTTATGAGATATCATCACAACATTTGCTTTTGTTCGAAAACTTATTGAAATTCTTTGAAATGAAATGACATTTTATTATCTAAGACTGCATTGAAACGAAATGTTGTTTTCTGAATTAATATTTCTAAATCTTTTTATAAGAGAACAGCTGAATATAATATTGTCTCACTTTGGAACAATTTATACATTCAATCAGCGGATTCTGTATTGACAAAGAAAATATTTCAGTCATTCCACAGAATTTCTCATGCAATCCTTTTTACAGAATTTAAAATCACTCCGTTCTTTTTGGTCTTGGTAATTTTAAAGTGCACCTCAACATACTAAACCTGTGCTCTTGTAAACTTTGCGAATGTAGTGCTGGTGGAGAGAAAAGTGTTGAACATGCTTTTCTTTTCTGTTCAAAGTTTAATAAAGAAAGAAATTCTTGAAAGTAAATTGCACGCTCAAAATTTGATTGGCTTCCAAATTTTGTCCAACTTGTTTCCTGTAAGGCTGCTTTTGCGTTATTTTTTAATTTCAATGATATGATTTTCTAACTTGATTGTTTCAATTTTATGACTTCATCGTTTTGATTTTGTAAATGCCTTGATTTTTTTTTCCTTCTAAGTTCCTTTTTTTCCCTTTCACATATTTTTTTTTTGTAATTTTGGCCTTGTGATTTGTCTTTCTTTTAATATGTTTGTTTTATATCTGAAAGTTCCATGTGTACTTGTGTTGTATGAGAATTATCTTACAAATTTCAATAAAAAAGAAATTTTAAATTTTTCTCTGGAAATATACTTTGTAGGTCTTCATAAGGTTTTGATATACTGAACAGGAATATTCTGTAATATTATATTTTCAGCAATTTAATGAAATTTTTACAATGTAATACTTTACAGTCTCTCTCTCTCTCTCTCTCTCTCTCTATATATATATATATATATATATATATATATAGGATTTGGAAAGATTTAAAAAATATATTATAAATCGCCAGTATGGATTTGGTATTTGTTATGTAGACAAAGTACCAAAAATTTATGATAGTGTAAGAAAAAAATTACTTCATTAGTTTAACTAATTAGCATCTTGAATTCCTTTGGTGTAGAGAACAATACTTACAAAGAAATTTCTTGTTGAATTATAACAATTTATAAGAAATTTTGTGTTAATTTTAATAAGATTAAATTACCCCATATTTGTGACTCCAAAGTTTCACTATACTCCTATATATTTATAACAGTAGATAATAGTTCGAATACTTATATGCTGGTAAAAAAATTGGTAAAACTCTTGCTGGTAAAAAACGATTACAAAAAAAAATTAAAATAATTTGAATAATAAACCTATTATTAAAAATTGTGCTGATATAGTCAAATATTTAATAAATAAACAAATTTATGCTATACACATCTATTAATTTGAAGATCTTTTTAATTCTGTAGATATAGATGATCTTATTAATGTTCTAAAAGGAAGTTTCAGAAAAAATTTGAAATTAATAAATATTTAAATCCGATAAATTCTGAAGAGGATTTTAGCTCTCTGATCATATGATTTTGATTTTAATGTTGTGCTGCTCACACTATTACCAATATACTAACAACATATATATTTGGTGCCCTTGCTTATAAAGGAATAAATCAACCTGTGTGAAGTGTTGGTTTATTATAATTAGTATTAATTAACTAGATAATAATAAACCTTTACTTGATACATTTATAAAAGAAACATTTACAAAAACGTTAACGAATGCCATTACAGCCAACGATTGTGTTTACTCTGTTCCCTTGCGTGTCAGAAATACAAATTTAACAGAAATCGTACTCAAATTACACGAGATTACTACGACAAAGAGTCTCAACCTTACATATCCGATCATTATCATCGTCGCTCAACAATCAACGGATCATGTAATGAAATCCTTTAATAACCGCTGGAATGAAGCCACCATGCCTTCAGGCTTCTTCAATATATATGGAGATTGTTCTGGACTTTCATGTTCTTCTACGTGTCATTCTCTATCGAGGCTCATTTTGTAAGAGCATAAGAATATCGGCGTAATTAAAATGAGGCCAGATAATGGTTGGGTATAAAGATGGACAGGTGTTGCAGATAGGTGTCCTCACCACGTTAGTAAAGAAAGTGCGAGGTGTTGAATTAAAGCATAAGTCATTTGCATAGTCATTGTCCCCAAATAGTAGGAGTGTTTTAGTTATTTTAATTTATTCAACAAATGCTTAAATTTTGATCCGCATATACTTAAAGTGTTTGAATATGTACCAGTCTTCAATAAACTTCAGCTTAGACTTTCAGAGGCAAGAATGTTTATTCATAAATATCTTAATAAATAAAATCGCTAAAAATATCCTTTTCTAACAGAAATTCTTTAAGGAGAAAGCAAATAAATAGATTATTTGTTTTGTTACTGTAGAAAATCCAAAAAATAGATAACTGTAGAAAATCCAAAAAAAAAAAAAAAAAAAAAAATTGTTAAAATGACTTTAGGCAGATGAATACAGACGTTAAAAGTGTCTAAATGTATAGCAGTAGAATTTAGTACTGTGTATGTACTAGTCGCAAGAGTTTTCCTACAATAAAACTTTTAAATATTAGAAGAACGAAAACTCAATATAAGACATGAATTTAAAAGACACATGTGACATTTCTTTGAAATTTTAGGCAAAAGTTTCTCTTTGAAACATCAAATGAAATACTAATAATTTCAGCTGCAAGTTTTGATTGCAGAGTACTTCGTTCATCATCCATACTATTAGATAAAACTTCCGTCAACAATGGACTAAAATTTATTATCAGCATAAAAATGCAAACTTTCCGTCTGAAACGAAAGTGCATTGTCGAATTAAAGAAGGAAAATCGAGCCAAAGAAAATATCTTCAAGAAATAGCAAATTATTTAATCCTTTTTTAATCTACTGTGCAAAACCTATCTTTATTTAAATCTACTGTGCAAAAAATGACAGAAAATAAGTAGAAGAAATCAGGATCTGAGAAAAAGCTAATAGCGAAAACTTCAACTCGCATAAAGAGACCGGCGCGTCAAATACGTAGATTAACTCTGATTACTGCTAGTAAAGTGTTTGATAAGATAAACATGAGCTTATCTTTTTGTTCCATTCAATAAGAAATGGAGAACTTAAGTTGCGCTAAAACTAGTGCTAAAATATTTGGCTTTGAAAAATCTAATAAAGAGAATGAAATGAATCTGTAAAACATTGGATAAGAAATAACCAGCATTGAAATGATGTGAAATTCACTGATGAAAAAAGATTTTCTACCTTTGGCCTGGATAATGAGATGTTTGACATGGAAGAAAAAGATAACCGAAATGTTACTGGTCAGAAAAAATGCCAAATTTGTGGTGGAAATATACTTATCTGAAGAGAAATGATACATAACAGGTATATATTACACATATAGGCTTACAGGTCCTATTACATATAAAGTATGTGCTATTGTTTTGTTGGATGAAGCCTTTTCTTGGATGAGAATCCTTTGGAGACATATTAGTATGTCCTTCAACAAGTCAGTTGCTCTGTCCTTGACGTAAATTGAGCTAAAATCATCTTTGAGAATGAGATTGTAGTTGTTTTACCATGACCATCTCACAGTCTTGACCTGAATGTGATTGAAAACTTCTAGAGGATGATATCTGACATCGTTTATGAAAAATGATCATTTGATCCGGAAAAACAACTGTGGAAAAAATTCTACAAGCTGTAAATTCAATAGCAGCTCAAAAGATAACCAAGATGTAAATTCAATAACAAGATCAAAATTCGAGATTTATTTAACAGCATGAACTCAAGACCTCTACAAGTCACTGAAAATAACGGGATAAAATGATATATTAAATGTAATTGAAAATTTTCATTATGCAATTATAGTGGTATTTAAACGTGTAGTGTAGGAAAATATTTTGTATTTTCCTTTTAATATCGAAGTTTGAAATCTTGTAGTGAACTTCTGGCTTAAAACATTTTCTTTGTTTCATCGGGTTAGTAGATCTGTGTTATTTTTGATATTGATGAACACTACAAACACTACACTTTAATAACTTTAAGTGTACGAAAAAGATCTCCCAAGCAGTGTAGGTGCGTAGGAAACATTTCGAAGGAATATATTTTGATGTCATATATTTCTTCGCAACGGAAATTAAAAAAGTAATCAGTTTTTAAACATATTGCTGAATTATTAAAAAATAGTTAAATATGTTTCACAGTAATACATTTTATATTATATACGAGTATTATTCTTACATGCCCTATTTGAATTATCGTGGCTATTATTTTTTTTTAAATTGCCACATTTAAGCCCGGAACCTTGATGATTGCTTCATGCATGATATAATTCTTTTTAAAAATTTCTATTATTCACGTCTAACATTGTAAGAAATTCATATATTCGTAAAATAATACATTCTTATGTAACAAACACAACTCAATAATTTGGCACACTTAGATGTTCACACATATTACTTCATATCTTGCATTAAAAATATATTATTTAAGGTATCCTAACACTTTTGTTGATAGCAAAATAGATAGAAAAGGATTCATCTTCAGAGATTGAGTTTTGTTGATAATTCTTTTTGTTACATCCTTAATCATTATTTCATGCTATTTGAAGAAAGTGTTTTGTGGCTCGGAATTTTATTATGTCATGCCTAACCATAAGAGTCGAAAGAAGATTCAATCTTTATTACCAGAAATAACACAAGACATTTCCGTGTCGGAATTGCAGCTTGAGGCTCTGAAGATAAAATAAGGCAGAAATAACTAGACTTCTCTGTTAAGCATTTCTTTCTTTATAAGATGTCTTTAACTATACTAGTGATGATGATCATAAAAATAAACATTCATATCTACAAAAGCCTAGAAAGTAATTCAGCTATAATTTCTTTGTTCAACGTTTATTATTGACGTGAACTACCATTTCAATGCTATTTACCACTGCTAATCCTTGGCTAAAGTTGATTTTAGTAGTAAGTTTGTTTTTTCATTGAATGGAGTAATAGAAAAACAACAATTTGAACTGCTGCAGTACTAAATAAAAAAATAATTATACTATAACAAAAACATTCGCACAATTGTACTAAGTTCCTATCTACAGATTTGAAGTAATGTTACACATGATCTTGTTAAGAAGAATAAAGACTTATTCAAATTGTAGAATTGGATAATTTTATAATACCCGTAAAGCATAGTCAGAATTACACATAAATGCAATTCTACAATAGCTCAGTTTCTATATTAATATATAAATGAAAAAGTTCATAGGAAAGCTGAGAAAACTTACTTTTTACTAAGCTTTTCTTTCATTTAGAAGAGCCAAGCAAAAAGTTACGTTAATAGCGTCATGTATCAAATAGGTCTAGAAATGAAGACTGTCAAAGTCAAAATGGATATTTTTTAGAATAGAGAATGCCAAATCCCATTAAGAAAAGCAAACACCGGGATGTAAAGCTGCAGAAAGTTGTATAACACTTCTACTGGGTGGTAATGCCAATGGAGACTTTAACATCACTGCTTATTAACCATTTCAAAAACCCAAAAAGCAATGAAAGGAATTTAAATATCATTTTTACCTGTTATTTTGTGAATTCAATAAAAAAATCTTGGATCAATATGAAAATTTTCCAGAAATGGCTTAACGAACAATTTTTGCCTACCTATTAAATGCTACTGTGAATTTCACAACAAAAAAAATCCAAAACCGAAAGCTTTACTTTTGGTTGATAATGCAATAATACACCGAACGCATTTGTGTGTGTGTCCGACTTAACAACATATATTCCATAAGAAGTTGTTTTCCAGGCACTAAATAAAAATTTCGTTAATCCAATTAATGGATCAACTGATTGGTAAAACCGACTGAGAAAATAAACATTTCATTAGAGATTTTTGAAAAAACTGATGTCACAGATGATGTAGATAATATCCATCAATATTTCCTGTAGAAAGAGACCGAAAAATGTTTGAAAGATGTATGGGGAATGTATAGTCGAAACTGAAAAAGGATGTTAACCCAAGGCAATCCATTGTTGATGTCTGCAAAATTTGCAAACAAGTTATATAAACAATAATACAGGAATGAATAATATAAATGCTACAAAAGCGGAAGAATTATTTTGTGTTATAAATGGTGAAATATTTCCAACGACCATCTTGAAAAAAGAGTTGAATAAGTGTACGAAGATGACGACTTTAGCAATTCCGCACATGAGGATCAAAAAGAACTATCAGTAATTTTTTTAAAAAATCGCTTAGCCATAATACCTGAATTTATGAATCAATATTTACAAAAGGATTTAAACTTTAACAGGAATTCAAAGGCTATACGAAGTGTAATTAATGCGATGGCTTGCTAACGACAATTGCTTGCTGAAAGAAACATGAAGAAAAGACCTTCCTCAGCATAAACATAATTTTTTTACTCGAACTCTTTTTTTTTTTTTTTGGATTTTCATGAAAGTTTAAAGAATAAAAATCTATGTTAGCAATAAACAAATCTAAAATTGGTGTGTTTAAAAGTATTTAACAATAAATGCTACAAAATTAAATTTAAAAAAAAATAATTTTCTGATTCTGTATTCTGTGTCACTTAATACCATCATTTACTGATAAGAAGACGTTTCACTCATTTAATGCCGTTTCACTCAGCACTGGAAAATATTGGAGAATGTTCTAGAGTTAAACAGGTTCTTATCGTATAACTTAAAAAGTACACCTAGGTAAAAAAAAATCCACGATAAGCATCAATGAAGTAACCAAATAAAAGTTTTAATGAGTATATAATCAAAGTGTTTATTATTTAAACAGGAAATTAACTGGCCTAATAAAAAAAGAAGAGTGATTGATTCTAAATTATAACAATAGTAAAATACATATAATAATTATAAACTTGAAGTTTGGTTTATACTCTTAATCTTTCAAAGGATGCTTGAAATTCAAGTAACTTTCATTTTATTAAAAAGAATATTAGTAGATATATATAACATGTACTCTTTTAGATAATTTTCAAGGTAATTAATAATAATTTAATTATTTACAAATATTTTTATATGTATTTTTTCAAATGGCGTTTTAGATTAAAGTCGGCTTCTATTTTATTCAAAATGTATATTAATATGTATATTACATATTTTTCCAGATATTCGCAATAAAAATGAAAACAAATCATAAATTAATATTTTTTATGCACATTCTTACATATATCTTTCTAAATGATGTTTTTAAAAGTAATATACAATTGATGTTTTATTCAAAAGATATATTTGTAAACATATTATATCATTCTCCATTTACTTTGTGCGAAATAACCTTATTATATTGTCAATGTGAGTGTTCATTTTTCATCAAACTGTTTTAAAATTGCTGCATTACTTGTAGAATAAAATGCTATCAATTGTCGTACATTTAATTCGTGAAAAATTCTATCATTGAAACAAAATAAACATGATTTTAAAATTGGTTTAAAATAAAATTTCTTATCGACGTAGTTACACAGCCAGTACTAATAAATGTATTACTTAAAAAGTACACAAATATTACTACGATAAGCATCAATCTAACATGACTACTATTAACGTCGTCGTCATCCAGCAATTAACGACGCACGTAATGAAATCCTTTAATAACTGTTTGAAGGACGCTTCCTTGCCTCGGGGCTTCTTCAATATATATGGAGATTTCAAGGGATAATCCAGTACCTCCTATGACGCCCATTTCGTTCGAGAATAAGAATATCGACGTAATTAAAACGAAGATAGATAATGATTGAGAAAAGGGTGGACAAAGTGATGCTGACTGGTGTCACCACTGTGGTTTTGAAGGAGACTGGGGGTATTCGATTAAAGCATCGCATAATCATTGTCTCAAAGCTGCGATGGTATTATTGTTATGCTAATTTATTCTATGATTGCTTGCATTTGGATTCGGATATATGTAAGGTGCTGGAAGATATATTGGTTTTAAGGGAAATGGGAGCATTGTTTTGATAAATATGTGTCATTAACTATTTTTTTTTTCTTTTGTGAGAGTAAGATTGCTACTTTATAATTTTAAAATAAGGAAGAAAAAGGTACATTTTTCAGTATAAAAGAATAAAACGGAAGTAATTTTAAAATTTGGATAGTGAACTAGAAAAATATATTTAATGAAATTTGATTATGAAAGATTATTTCGTTATCTTAAAAACGGTTGAAGTTACGAAATTGTTTACATTAATGGGAATCCGTAAAATGATTTCCATTAATTATTCATATTTAGTAATAAATATATTATATGAATAATTAGAATAAAAAAAGATTATTATGAGAATAGGAACATAGAAAATTCTAACTAAAGTAGACTCAAAATATGGGGAAAATACTATAATAAATCTCAATCTAACACAGCTTGCGTCCTTTGTAGCCGAGTGATCATGGTCTCAAGCTCATGACCAACCTTGCAAGAATCAGGGGTCCGAGTCTTGATGCCAATTAAGACCCCCCGTGTAGAGGGTCTGATGCATGTTGAAATTCTAATTTTTCCCGTTGGTGGGGGGCTGAGCTTTGGAGGACAGGGTGACTGCTCAATTGTCACTTGAGCAAAGTTCAAAATAAGAAGGATCGTCACCAATAGTTCTAATGTTGCATCTTAGTACGACGCAAATAAGCAATCTAGTAAAATACATATCATCATTTTATTCATGTAGCAATAACGGGCACATAATGAAGTTTTTCAAAAATTATAGGATGAAATCTACCCGGCTTTAGAGCTTCTTCAATGTATATGAAAATTTTGATGGAAATTCCTATTTTTCAATACTAATCTCTCTTTTATGAGGTTCATTTCGTTTGAGAATAAATAATATCTATGTAATTAAAAAAGATAATGGTTTGAAATAAGGTATGAATAAACTGTTATTACATAGTACCATCACTTTAGTAATAAAGAAATAATTGAAGCTTAGGTATTTATTTATATGAATATGGACATTATAGTCGGCTAAATCACCCAATATTTGTTACAAATTTGTTATTAATATACTTAACGAGCTGAAATGTATAATAATTTTAAATGAAATATATTTGCGAACATGGAGAGACACTTATTTTATACAAGCAGTTTACTTATGCTATCACTGATATCCCCCCCTGCCCCGGAAGAGAAAAGGACCATTTCGCCTTCCAATCTCTGTAACTGGAGCGGATTTTTCTCGGTGATTAGTTTCTCCGAATTGAAACCCGATGACCAGTGATGAAATACTACCCAGAATGTCCTCCGTCTACATAACCTGACGGTATGGGATACAATATCGTTTGATAGACGGCCCCTCTTGTTCGTATCATCTACGTATCCAGACAAGGAAGGACGACACTTCACACAAATGAAACATTCTTGATATATATTAAATATATGTAATTTTTTTTTACTGTTGTAACATATTTCTGTGGGTTATTTATCCCTGTGATACCATGCACTAAGCTCTTAAGGCTTCGTCTCTCAAGTGTGAGAGGAGTAGACAACCACTATCTGACATTTCCAGATTTACAACAGCACCCTCTACCGAAAGATTACAAAAGTCGTTAACATGACATATGTGTACCATATTCAATGCCTGATTGTGTTCTCATTCCTTTCACAGTCCCTCGAGCGTGCATTTCAACAGGAAAATACCCTGTCGCACTCGGAATTCATTTATATTGATTGTCTTAGTGCTTGTCAAGCACTTTCCCTTGCTAGTTATATCTTCAAATCTCTCCCCAATAAATCATGTTTGAGTCTGATGAGAAGGCACTTTCAACTGCTCTAGTATTTCCCGAAGTAATATGACAATTCAAGAGGATTTGATAGGAAATTCTACAAGGGGAACATCCGCTCAGCTCTAGTGATCAATGCTCAGTCGGGCAACAGCTTGCAAGAGGGTCAGAAGTTGACAAAGGCAATCTTGATTGATTAGCTATGTTCATTTATTTCTGAATAAAATATGCAATTTCTCTAAAATGTGGTATATTTCTTTACCTGTTCACGTATATCATATTCACGAATTTTTGTTTCATTCAAGCAACCCTTCTTGTTAAGTTGTTCCTGTTTTAGAGTGAATTTATAATAATGTTTTAAAATAGTTTAGAAGTATTATATGTTGCGTTTTCAAATGACTAAAAGCAAAGTATTCTTAGAAGAAAAAAAAGAACACTTTTTGTTGATAAAACAACTAAGGACTTAACTGTAGTACTTTTGTTTCTTATAATAAACTTATCATTAAAGAAATGTCTTTGCTGCTTAAAATTTTATTACTCCGTATCTTTTAAGAGTTAAAATAAAATCATATCTTTATTGCATGAAATAATAATAAAAAATATTCCTGTGCTAGAATTGCAGCTTGAGGCCTTAAAGATACTAATAGCTAAATATCCTCGTTAAGCATTACTTTTTCCATAAGATGTCTTTAAACTTCCTTGGTGATGATCGTCATAAAAATAAACATTCATATCAACAAAATTCCGTTGCATAATTCAACTGTTTTTAATAACGACATCTTTATTAACAAAAATGCATTATTGTACTACAAATTTTATATAATTTAATTTGGGTTTCTTAGATAATTTTATTTGTAAAAGTTTTCGGTTGGAAGAAAGAGATAAATTAATGTTATGTAAAAAATGGATCCATGAACTTAATGAAAATATAATTAAGTAAAATATTTTTGCATTGAGGGTTTGAAATAATTAAGTGTCAGAATAAAAATTTCTTTATATTGTGTGCCTTCGGGATTTAAAAAAAAAAGGAATACTAGTCTAACTTTTCGTATACAATATATATAAAATGATATAAAAAAAATAAGAAAATTTTTTGTGTATTTTTATACTTTTCACGCCTGTATTTTAAATCAATATTGAGCTTTATGTTCAAAAGTATGTTATTGCAATAAAAAAAAAAAATTCTCGTAAAAGTTTGTTTGACTGAAATTCAATTCAAATAAACATTCAAAATTTCTTCCTTATTTATTACAACATATTTAATAAATTTATCAGAATCCTAAGAAAGCAGAGTAATATGCATGATATAGAAATATAATAAATTTTTCTGAATTATAAGTTTATCGTGGAGGAGCTTCATTTTTATCTCGATACCTTCAAACTACCAGTATTTGTTTCAGCATTATTCTTGGCAAGTTTGAGAATAATATGTTTTAATAAAACAGTGAATTGTCATTCAATTATATTTATATATTTATTCAATGAAACTTACCTATTAAAAATAAAATCTATGTATAATATCAAATTGTCGAACTTGTTCCTTGAATAGATAACTTCTTAAAAATCTAAAAATACATTTTATTACTGAATATAATTTATGTTAATTTAATTAAAAATATTTTCATTGGACAATATAAAAAATGTCTATGTAACGTACCATGCATATGTTCATAAATATCGTATATGTTGTTTCAAAATGTAATATTCTAATATTAGAATTAGTTATTCTTTTATATTAGAAATGGATAATTCTTTTATTATGGAAAGCTTTTCAATAGACTCTTGTTACCTAATAAGGTCTTTTCCATTTCTAGTAACCTGATAAGCCTTCATTTCCGCTCTGATAATCTAAAATAAAGGTCATATTAAAGAAAAAAATTTATTTGTATAATTCGTAAGAAAATACGCAATATTTTCTTAAAATATCTTTCTATTTTTCATTGATTGCTGAAAATCTTTCTTTTAGTTTTAAAAACGCGCGCGCGTTACACAGAATTTTTTTCTTTTTTTTCGTGTTTTCATTTCTCCAAGAGGATGAAAAGTAAATATATCACGCAATTAAAACTAAACATACATTCCCTCATTTTATTAAAAGAAATTTTTTAATATACGGAGAGTCTTAAGCCATTTTATACGCAAGACATACGAGTTGATTTACATCTCTGAGATATCATGTCATAGTTTCAAAGTTGAATATTTCATGAACAATGAAAGGGAATTGAATGAAAATATTAATTTAAAGGTTCCATGACATATTAAACATAACTACATAACATATTTGCATGTTACAGCTCAATATCTAATAACTGCTTTTAATGATTAATATTTTTCAAATAAATATATATATTTTTCCTTAAGGGCTTAGAAGTGGTAAAAAAATCTGTTGTTTATTGAAAAAATATTAATCATTTACTGCTTATCATTTAAGAAAAATATTGAGACATTTTTTATCGTTAAATATTTAAGGCATTCGTTGAACATTGGAGCTCCATTTTTAAAATTCCTTTAATCAGAAACTTTCAAGAGGAATTTTGTGAAATTTAAAATATAGGCTAACTTGTCGAGAGAGAGAAATTAGATACGCTAAAAAATTGGCATCGTTATTAACACAAAATACTTTTACGGAAATTAATTACATAACTTGATTACCCAAAAAACACTATAATTTAATTTCTTTTGAGCCCTTAACATTCATATAAATTATTTCCAGCAGCAATAACAATTGCGAATGTCATCATGAAGAGTGTTTCATTTTTTCGACAACTGTATTAAACATAATAATTAAGTTCAACTTTTCACATGACTTAACAGGAGCACTAAGTGATGAAGATGAGCATTAAGTGAGTCAGGAGGAGCATTGTGTGAGTCAGAAAGAGTTTTAAGTGAGTCAAGGGGAGCACTATGTGAATCAATGTGAGCACTATATGAGTCAAATAGTGCACTTCAAGAGTCAAGAGAAGCCTTTAACTATAGTTAAAATGAAAAAAATCAACAGGAAAAATGTTTTCAATAACAACTGTCGGATAACATAGCCCACAACGAAATTCTATTACCGATAAATTCCATTAACGAGTCTATTGCCGACAACGAAAGCTTAAAAAAATAGATTACTTTACATTTTGATACAAGAACTTAAAGTAGCAATAAACTTCCTAACTTCTCAACCAATGCGTTTCGGACACTATCAGCATAAATTGTACCGAAAATTCTTCATATCAATACACTGAGGTGGCTCTTTTTAATAACAGCAGCATAAATTAAAACACCTTAATAACCAACCATCCCGAGAGGCATTTCCTTTCGTTCTAGTTGATAAGAACAGAGCAATTTCTTTGGACTCAAAGATTGTAGATTCAAAACACCGCCGGCACAAAATCAACTGTCATCTCCTCTATTGGGAATTTTCAACTATTGATATACCGGCTACACCTACCTACTGAGCTACAGACAGTCGACGACGCTAAGTGAGGACTGTCAAAAAATGCAACTCAGTACAATAAGGAGGGTGATGTATATTAATTGCAGTAATGACTAGAAGAACGACTTACTCTGAACATATCGTTCAAAATACTCCTCTTTGTATCATCACAATAAGACTGGAGAGGAAGTACGCCGTGGCTATCTTCAAGAATGATGATATAAGTTAAAAGGCTTAGTAACTAGCCCGAGATCTGATCCATTTAAGAAAGAAAGAGCCCTGCAAACTCCTGCAACAGGGTGAGTTTATTTTGCCATCAAACATTAAAGAGTTCGAAACGCCACCGGCCTGCAAGGACACTAGATCCCCCCCCCCACACACGGGGTAGAAAATACTGCACCTACAGTAACATAAAATATGTAATCTTTTTACACAAATCAGAGTCAATTAAAAGAAATATTTTTAAAGATAACCTTTCATTCTGTGTTTGCTCAGATTTTTCTCCGTGTTTTGTAGATATTATACTGTACTAGCCGATGTTTTGCTAACAAAAACATATAAGAAAAATGGTTATTCATATTATCAAAAGATTCTAGGGTTCCATAACACAATTGATGTATATTATAGATGTATAGAAATATTTCCAAAATGAGAAATAGTTGAAGATAATCATTTCAGAATTTTCCTGGTGCATTATAGAAATATTTTTTTGAATACTTATGTATTTAATTTAATAGCCTGGTAAAATCATGCCCTTTCAGGAAATAATATTTCACTTAAGTTTGAATTTTCCAAAGCAAATTTGAATTAAATTCACCAAGACGTGGACGCAGAGGAACAAAAGACTAATTTTTAGTTAGTTATTAATGTTAGTTTTTAATAATAATTAACAATTTTTTGGATGGTAAATCAAAAAGACTACCATGCAATTACAATCATCAATTCCTTCTAAACGAAGTATAAGAACACAGTAAAGCCTTAAATTATGAGCAATTCGTATTGCTCTAAAAAACAAATTGAGACATCATTGGAAATTTCCTGTCCTTTGTTATTCCTCTTGTTCCATACAGTCTGTTCTCCATAATTGGATTACATTTTACAGATGTGTGTATACATATCATTAGTTAGGTTATGCAATTAGGATTTTTTCAAAGCAATTAATTAAACCCTTACATCAACTATTTAAAGTAACTAAATAGCAATTAATTTGGAGTCTGGATGAAGTGCTTCAAAATTCATAATTACTACATAATATGAACTTTTGTAAGCAATAGCATACTTAACCACACACATTTAACCATCCCATATTTTTTTCTTTTTGTAGAACACACACACACACACACACATATATATATATATTACGACTTGAGCTTATTGCATTGACGCAAAAATGCATTTTAAGTATTTCACTCATATATTATATTGCCTCCTATTTATTAATCATAATAACATAATTCTATTTATTTAAATTTGTTAAACGTTCCTGAATAATATATTTAATTAGTTATTTACATAAAAAAAAACATGATTGTATTACATTTTAAAGTGCTTAAATAATTTTGTAGTAATTTTCTTAAAAATTACCGATTTTAACATTCTGATAAAACCCTATTTTATCTTTTTAACCTTCGCCTTGGCGCTGGATAACAAAATATTTCTAAACTATGCCCAGGGTTTGTACGAATTACATCTCTTTTTGGTATCTACTGTTATTCTGCGGATCAATCTCGCTTTTTGACGGTATGCTGCTTTCCATCGCCAAGAGACGTAGACAAAGAATCCTCTTTAAAACTTAATACTCAAAAAACTCATCTCATTAAAACTCTTCAAATAAGTTCACAGTGTACTTACAGGCTTAAAAAAAGAACATTTTAAATGTATAAAATAAGTGAAATTTCTGCCATAAAAAAACGATTTTAACAAAAACAGAAATATTAAAGCATATGGGGAATATGGACCAGAAGGTTACAGATGCCTCATGTACAATGACTGTGATGGAGTAAGGGTTCGTACATCACAAATATCACACACACACACACACACACACACACACACACACACACACACACACACACACACACACGACCACTAAGCTACAGCGTATCTCAATGATCTTCATTGCTTTATTTGACAAAGTTTAATACTGTTCTTAAAAATTCTAGAAATCAGATAATTTCTGAATAATAAGTTCTGAAGTTTAAAAGAAATTTGATTTAATGAAAAAAAATTTAATTTTCATTCCATTCAATCATGGCTGTAAATTTATCTCAATGAACTGTTTCTAACACATGCGAATTTGGAAAGGTTTGTAATTCAAAAGGACAGAGTCCTTACGTGTAATGGTGTAAATACAACGAATTATTTAAATTTCTGAATTTTTATTTTTATAATTGAATTTATATATATATTGTTTGGTGTAAAAGAGTTTTGAAAAATGTTGCGTAAAAATCTTAATTGCCACTTTTCTTGTTTGATACACTTTTTCATCATTACAAGACACATTTCTGTGACTTTTTGAAACCTGAAACCTTCCCAAAAATGTTTAGGAAATTTGAAACATAGTCTAATTTCAAGACGAGCATATCACTTACGCGAAAAAAAAAAAACTCTTTTATGAAAAGCTTAGACCAGACACTAAGAAAATTCTATTATAGACGTAATTAATTAAATTAATTAGAAACGGGTAAATTAAATTGAGTTCAAAATAATTTAATTCCCTTTTGAAATCATTTTTTTAAACCTATGGCCATCTGCAGGATTTCTGCCATCATTCGACGAGCAGCCTAGTATAACGATGAATAGACATAAAAATCAGAGTAAAGTCCTTCATTAGCTTCAAAAGAGTTGTCAGCCAAAAACTTTAAGACTTCAGGGAAGTTCTTGATGTGGTCATCATTCATATCATCATGATGGTACAGATGGCAAAAAGCCGAATCCTTGACTCTTATCCGTTGTAAATATTTTTGTAGATAATCCCTTTCGAGATTTCAGCGATAATGCTAATTCTGTACAGCTCTGCGGAGAGTTACGGAAGCTTTTTAGAGTGTTAATTTTTTTAACATTGTAGCATATATAGTAAGTGATTACTTTCATATTGTTTATATAAAATAATAATTTTTAAATATTACAAGGGGGTATCGTAAAATTTTAATTTTTACTGAGAAATAACCGAGATATCTGGGTGAAATTTATTCTGCTCATTAATTTATCTTTATGCACTTAATATTGTAAATTACAGATATTGATGTTGATTTGTTTGGTTTTCGGAACCCATATAAGAAGGTAATTCTCAGTATCATAAAATATTAATTATTATCCTCGGCTATCACAAAATTTTAATCATTGCTGAAAATAATCGAAATAGAAATAATTTTTATTTTTAATTCTTAAGAATTCTCTCTCTCTCTCAGTAGTCACCATTTAGAATTATGCATTTATTCCAGCGTTTCTTGACCTTTCGATAATCTTCATTGTAGAATTCAGCGGATTGAATTTTATCTCCTATGTGCAATGTGCAACGAATTGCTTCAATTTGTGATTTCTTGAAACGAATCAAATGAACATTAATGGTTGTAATTTAAAACATTGTGTACATATGGATCAATTAATATACAGAATAAATTTTATCAAGGTATCTCGATTACTTCTTAGTAATAGTTAAAATTTAACAATACCATTTCGAATATTATATTAATGCTTTTTAAGTAATATAATATATGTAATGAATGAAAGACTATCAGGTACATGCTTGAATATTTTACATAAATTTGTCTATATTTTAAAACACCTTTTTAAAAAATTATTATTAAGAGAAAATTATACTGCAAATAAATGTTTTCCACACACTTCAAAGTTTGAAATTGCTTTTACAATTTAATTGCACCTGACAGCAAGAAATAATCTTAATACGAAATATAGTTTTATTTTTGTGCGAAACTCCATTTTAATGTAACTCTTAGTTAAATAATTATATTTTGGTAACAAAGGATAGTAAACTTTTCAGACCTTTTGATTAAAAGTTACGAAATAAATTTTAATTTTTTAATTGTTTTTCTCTTCATTGCCATTTCTTAACAGAAATATTCATATTTCAAGTCTGCAGAAAACAAATCTATTTTGAGCAGTTGCAGCTGAAAGAAAATGTCACGTAGCGATGAATAATATGCAGATATTAAACACGTTCATATAAAATAGAAAAGGAAATGAGTATATTAAGTTTTTGAGAATGTTTCCTCACTTTTAGCATTAACGCGGAAATTATTTTTTTCTTCTAGAGCTCAGAAATTCTCAGGAATACCGACTATCACGTTTCTAATCGGATATCTTTATTCCTAGAAAGATTATGTTTTTTTTTAGTAAAAAGACAAGAACAAAATTATTGTTTCAATATGCTATGATATTAACAATTTCAAGATTTAGGGAAATTCCCCCTCTCCCATTTTAAAATTGGTTGTTGTTGTATTTAATAATAACCTTATCTCCATTTTTTTTAATACAAAATGTCAAAATAGAACGAATGCCAAACGCAACCTCGTAAACGGGAATGTTAAGAAAAAGAAAAATCATTTGTCACCAATGATAAAATATTCGCAAGTTCTACTCTGTTATTATTTTAGTTTATTAAGTCGTGTAGTAATATAATTACTGTGTGTTCTCATATATTTTATGTTATTCGATAAGTATTATTTTGGGCAATAATAAAATATATATTTGAAGAAAGGAAAACAAATGCTTTATGATGACAAATAACTCTATGGGAAAAATAATATTCCCATAAAATTCCAAAAGAAACTAATCATTCGTATGTATTTTTCACATGAATTTCATTTATTTTACGTGTAAACAAACCAAAATAAACAGTTACATACCAAAATTTACTCTTAACAACTTTATGATCTGGTAAGGGTAAAGTTGCAAGAGGGATGAAGATATATTTTATGTTTACATTTGTTTTTCACTATCATTATTCTAATTGCATTTGTTGGCATGGCAGTAGGATAATAAACATTGAATTAAAATGTTATTAAACATGAGAATAAACTAAATAAACATAATTATCAATCATAACTTTAGTTATAAATCCTTTAAAATATAATTATTTGACACAATTCAATGTGAAGAGAAATTATTTCTGAATTTGTTTCCCGACATTTAAATTAGAATTACATATAAATCATTTCAGTAGAATCATATTTGTAAAAAAAATACTTTTTGTAAATACAGATGCCAAAAACAAAAATATGCCTCATAGTCGTATTAAAAATATCTTATTAATTATTCCGATTTTATTTCTTAATAAAAGAAGAAGAAGAAAAAGTTTAGAAAATGAGCCGCTTTCTACGTTTCTCAAAACACTGAAGCCAAAAGTTAATAATGAATTTCCAAAACAAAGTATAAATAAATAATGGATTTCATAAATATCTAATAAATTGTAGAAAATAATATAACAAAATGTTCGAGATATTTAATAATTTTAAGTTTCTTATTTATAACTATTGAATTACAAGAAATATAATTCCTTCAGCCCACGTTATGTTTGCAAACATTTAAAAAAAAATAAGTTTTAGAAAAATTGTATTCTATTAATTTTGCAGATAATTTATATGTTTTTATTGTAATGCTTTCAAGTTTTAAAATTAACTGGAATTAAAAAATGATATTCAGTAAAAAGGAAGATAAAACATTGAAACAATGTATTTATTATTAGTTAATATCCTTTTTTTATTGAATAAATACGGCATATATCAGAAATAGTTATTAATCCAGGTTTGGATTTAAATAAATTTTATTTTATAAAATAGATGAATTTATTTTAAAGCAACATTAGAAAGACACAGGTAGGCAAATATATTTTTATTATGAATTTATTTCATGAAAACATGTACAATAATAGTAATGAAATTAAAAAACAATTAGAACATAACGGTGCAACGGTTTTGTAGTATAGCCATAATAAGGTGACTCGAGAATCTCACAAAGTATTTATTTAAATACATCTCATAGGGTACAAGGCACTGGACACAAGATTTAAGACATTGTTTACTTGAGACGGCGTAGAACGAATGACACATACAGGCACGATTAATTCACAGTAAGAAAGATGAGGATTTATGTACGCTTTTTTTATGCATGTATGGCATATATTTTCGTGAATACCACTGTACAGCTTTTGCACTAGGACTGTGAAGATATTCTGACATACCTCTGCATGATTTACTTCTGCAATTAAATACTGTATCTTTTTATCATCATTGATAACACTTTACCATAATTCCGATAACATTTCGTAAAACAAATAGATTGTCCATCAAAAATTAACTCCCGATCAGTGTTTTCGTCGTAATGTTCGATAACTTTCCCTCTTTTATTTTTTCGAACTTCTTCGCAACCCTCTGGGGGAACTTCGAGCTCAAACAACTGTTGTATAAAAGAGAAATAGAATTGAGCGCGCCTGAAGGGAAGAAAGTGAGATGGTAGATAGAGGGTAACGAAAATTGTAGACTGGTTTGAATCATCGTAATTAATCGTTAGAACTGAAGTGAGTTCCAGTTAGAGTAATACGAGTTAAATATGTGATAAACAAGAAATGTGTGGATCGGAATAAACTATTTGATAAGCTAAGGCTTCCTTATTAGAATATAAACTAGGATTAACTGTGTTAAGATGGATTCTAGAACAACATCTTAAATATTCCATGTTAAGAACTAATAAACTGTGTAGACATTCTCTTACGTGTCTTCAATTGGAGTCTTCAGCTTATTGAATGTTTATTAGACTTTAAGATGGCTGTATAGAATCAAATAATGAAGGAAATATGTCAAAAGTTTGTCTTAATTAACTCATGATGAGATCGTATCTTTGAATTTATTCCAAGAATTATCTCTTTCCAAGGTATGATACAATATGTTACTTACTAACTTGAAAAATACTTCAGGAGAGAAATTTCAGTAGAATAAAAAATTCATTCTACTTGCAAAGATATTTTTAATGATTAAATTCACTGCAAAAATAAAGGAGGAATTATATTGTTTTAGGTATGTTATAGTAGAGCTTTATAAATATTGTGAAGGTACTGAATATTCTTAGAATCTTAGATAATTTTGAAACACGAAATTATTGAAATAGGCATTTTAGTTTAATGAATTTTTTTAGATAAAAAATTATATAAAATATTTAAATTTTATCAAATTAATCTTATAACATTAATCCATGAATAATGTTAGTTAAGATAAAATCAATAATATTAATCAAGAGAAATTAGTTAATTTCGTCAATTAGCTAATAATACGGTTTCACTCTTCCAATATATAAAAGAATATTTGAAATTTTCATTAATTAATCTTTTTTGACATATAAATGTAAAACATGCGCGAATTTTCTTAAATTGGTATCCTACAGTATGCAGCATTCTTTATTGCTTTTATACGAATAAGACATTTTTTATGCGTACACCAATATTATTTAGTTTTATTGGATACTTTTTATCTCAGCAGTTTATGCTAATTAAATTTCTGCATAAACACAGATGAAATTACAGCAATAGAAATCAATTATAACATATTAAATTTGTTTTGAAATATTTCGGTTTAAAAGTTTTCATCTGATTTCTGTGTCATATAATGGAATTATAAGTGATTATCAAATAAACATTTATCTAACTGACATATGGATAATTGATTGATTCTAAGACCTCTATTGATATTTATCGAATAAACAGCAGATAATTGAGTGAATTACTTCAAATTTCAATGAGCCAATATATTTAAGTTTGTAATTATTGTAGCTTTTTTAAAATCTTTATTTTTGAATAAACGAAGAAATATTTAATTAAATAATACATGTAAAACAAATGGCACTATTTTCTTTTATTTTACTGTGTGAAAATATGGAATAGACGAATAAAATAGCTATGCAAATATGCAAATGCGTCCAAAATAATACTTTAACCCTTTTATTTAAGTTTCAAAATAATTTTGCACATTGATTTTTGTGTAAAAGTAAATAACCTAAATAAATTCATTTAATGTAAATGTTTCCATTTCACTGAAGCTGTTTAAGTCTTCCTTATTGAATATGTGTAATAAAAATCAAAAGTATTTGCTTACTTAATCAGTAATGTAACAAACCATATTTATTACCCAAAGTGTTTTAAAATATATTTATTTAATACTCTAGCTAGCATACGTTATTCCATGTTACATTAAAAACTTATATATACTTTATTTAAAATACTTTCTGATAAGTATATATAGACAAAACCTCATTTTCTAACTGTATTTATATTCTTGCACAGTTGTAAAATTTAGTTAAAGTTTGAAAAGAACGTGTTTAACGCTTCTATTTTTCTTCTGGAAAACTGAGTAATTATGTTATCGCTTTTCAACGAAAATCCATTAAGCTTTTTCTCGTCTGACAACATAATGACTGTAATTATTGTATCAAAAATAAATGGTCTGCAATTTTATAAAGTAACGTCAAAAGATAAGAACGTATATAAAAACTAAATAGGTTCGTTGAGGAATAATAGTGAAATTTTTATCTTTTTAATATTCGCAGGTAAATGGTTATTAAATTTTCAAGTTACTTTAAAATTGAATAATTGCACAGTTTAATTCTTTTTCTTAAACAATCAAGTTACTTTACTTAGTATTTTTTATTTTTTGAAAATTTTATATTTTAGCAAGTTATACTTTCGTTAAGTAGCAGAATGTTTTGGAAATACTTTATAATTGTGTTTATTTTAATGGTGATGCGATGTTTGACTAATGTTTTTATTCCATACTCTCAAATTCTTTGATTCTCCATGATCTTATAGAAACTACAACATCCTGTTTTTGTAATTTAAGAAAATTGATTCGACTTTTTAAGATGCTATTCGAGTTTTCGTTTATGTTCGTTATGTTACCAGAATGTATCAAAAATTGTTTACTTCATGATTTTATCTTTTTATTCTTGAAGTAACTTATATTTCTGTAATTATTAAATGTTGAAAATTATGAAAGTTGTTGTCTCTATTGTTTTTACAAACAATAGAGACAACAAATTTCTGAACTGTTAATGAATTTTCATCAACTTTCTGAACTGTTAATGAAAGCTTACGAGTTATACAAATTCTTAGGTCATATATAATTATAAGTAAAAAAGTTCATAGAATATTTTTTCTCCACAGAGTTATCTTAATAATTATTGACTTCCAATTTTAAAATTTTGAAAAATATTGCTATTCTTTAAAATAGATTACTTAGATTTAATTTGCTAATAATTACTACTATGTATTTTTATATTAGATTTGACAAAATTCATGTTTATTAATTTCTGTTAGAGTAATTATTTTTATATAATTCAATCTTCATATATTCCATACACATATAAATGAATATTAAAAAAGGAGTTATTTGTTCTACGTAAAAACATTTCAAATTATTGAAAAATTGTAATATTTGATTAATACATTTGAATTTTTTTATCAATAAATTTAAGGTAAGCTGATTATTAAAAAATTATAATTGATTAATAATTGAATGAATTACTTAGCATTCACATTTTAGAACTAAAATGTTCTTAATGATATGTAACATTTCCTAAAAAAGTTTACATTTCAAAGAAAATTCCAGTCATATCAAATTATGAATTTATAACAGAAGTAAATGTATTTGAAATAAACATTTTTTTCATAGGGCTTAAATTTTTAATTACTTTCTTTAATAGAAGGAGAAAATTTTAATACTCTTATTTTTAAATATAGTACTTGTTTCAAAAATAATTTTAAGGAAATAGAAGTCCTTACACGAATTTATTTTCACCACTTTTGGTTGAAATTGGAAAGATACGATATTTTACACATTTTAGGGAGCTATGATCATATTGAACTAAATGATTTCACCAAATACCGAATGAAATAAATTTAGTAGGAAATTTATTAAAATTGTATCACTTAAATATTTATTTTAATAGCTGAAATTCACGCCCTTTAAATACGAACAATAAATTTTGGTACACTAAAAGAGCTTTTAAGTTTAAAATTCAGGTGAATCCTTCCACTTCAAATCCGATTTCAGTAATTCACTTTCTTACATGGATATTTTATGTTTCTGTTGAAGTTTTATTTTGTAAAATCAATTTAAATCTTTAAGCAAACGTTCTTTTGAAATCTTAAAACCAATTTAAATCTTGAACTTTTTTGTGTCAGATGAAATTGTTCAATATATAAGACGCATGTCCCTCGTCTAGACGCATTTATGTCTTCGAAAAAGAATTTTTTCTTAATCTAAGAAAAATTGATGACGTCAGACTAATTACTTTCCAATAATCCAATAACAAATAAGCTCATTTTTTGAAAAGAAAAACATATTTAACATCCGTTACGTGATAAGAAATAGATTCTTTTTCTTGTATTTGGAAATTTTGACTATCTAGTGCATTAAACAAAAGAAGAATGTGTTTCCTTAGGTTTAACATGTCTATCACTTTAATTAATCAGATTTCAACGAACGTTCATTCTACCTTAATTCAGACTCATAAAAATGGGAGGGAAAGTATGTTGCAGGAATAATTCCTTTATTGGTTTTATTTCCTCAAAAATTAAAATAACAAAATAAGCGAATTTTACGACACTATACAATCAATTCCTGAAATAAAACATATTTCCTTGTTTTGTGTTTATTCTAAATATTGGAAAAAGGTTTTTATATTCTAAATTAAATTAGCAGATATGAAGTTTATTCATGAATATTTTCTTTAAGGAAAGGTAATTTTCACATGCATTTATCCCTTTCTGTGCTTGTGTATGTGGAATATCTGTATTACTTATAGATTTCTTTTCATGATCATAAATAATTGTTTTGATAATTTTATATCATGAAATAATTTACAATGATAAATCTCAAATAAAATTCCTTACTATGCAACACAATGATAAATTATTCTTTTAGTATTTTTGCAAGAGATTAAATTTTAAGATTGAATTGCTTAGTAGATAAATATATTTGTATATTGGATTATTCCAAGTACACAGAAAGAAACAGACTTAAAATATATAAAATATCTTTTAGATAAATAGCGTTTTGTTAAAATATATATATATATATTTGAGGATTTATATTATTTTGACTTTAATTGTTAAAACAACTAGTTGTCTTCTATTTGAAAATCATCTTGAGTAAAAATACGAGGTAAGATGCAGACAATTTTAACAGGTTTGTTCCATGAAGTAAGAAAGCTAAAATTCAATTAGAATACGAAGAGTTCTGAAGGTTAGGGTTTCCGCAATTGCCGGGTTCAACAGTTATTCTTTGTTTAAATCAGCAGCTGTTTCTAAACCGACATCTTCACTTGTTTCTATCTCAACAGAATGTTATATATTAGCAATAAATTATATTTGTGGCATTCATTAAAATTCAAATATATTACAACATATAATACTAAAATTGTCAAGTTTCCCTCTTTATTATTTATTGAAGTTTATAAAATATATATTCATTTTTAAAGAAGGATTTCATCAATAGCATATGTGAGATATTATGAGTTCTAATATTTTTGATACATCAATTTTGAATTCCACACGACATTGTATATTAAATATATGGAATCAATCCAAGACCGTATATATAGTACAAATGTAGAGGCACGAATATTATGTTTTATCGAATCAAATTGCATACAATTTGCTTTCTGTTATTAAATAAGGTATATTTAAGAGGTTCATACATTTTCCTGTAATCAGCATGCTTCCTACATTAACATGAAACCGTAATGTTATTTACTATTTTTGCGTGCCTTGCAGATATCTTTCATTGTAATCAATTTCTTTTTATTGTACAGTATGTTACTTTCTAGTTCATTGAAATTTTTCCTGTCGATTAAACTCAATCCTTTTTTATGTATAATATTTTAATAATAGACAAATTAAAATGAATCTACATTATTTTTTTAATAAATGACATCTTAGTATTATTTCAAATTTTAACCTATAAAGCTATTATATTTTCTATTAGAAGCTATCATAAGATGGAAATTTGTTATTAATGATTTGCAAATAAGATTTCATAAATGATGAGATTCTTAGAATTTTATGGACAGTTTGTATAGTTGCTGAAAGCTTATGACTTCGTCTCTCACTTTATTACACTTCACAACAAAGGTTGTCAATTTTTTTTAATGAGAAGCTTATGAAGGTGGTAAAGTTCCTGGAAATTATTGATTATCTTAAAATTATAATTTATTATACAGCATACGAAAAAAATTTTAAATTCTTTTTTAGAACATAATAATATTTTAAAATTAATTATGATAGAATCCTTTTTTTATCAGTTATTTAAAACTTTAATTTTTCAATATTCAGTACCTGTTGGTTTAGGTAAATTAAATGGGATAGATGTAATATACATTAACAATATAAACTCACAAGTGTAGAGAGTATGTTAAATTCTTTTGACTTCTCTATAATAGCCTAATTTACCTTTTTATATTTACTTGCTTTAATTTTTTCTTGAAAAAAACATTTATACGTGTGATGGGATACAAATTTTCATGCATAAAAGCTTCACCTATATTAATAATGCTCATTACATATTCGTTTCCCGAAAATTTTACACAAAATGAATATACAATTCGATTAGTTTAATAAATCATATTTAATAAGTTTGAAAAGAAATTATATTAACAAGTTAATATATTACATTTCATAAAGTCAAATAGAATATATTTAATGGATAACAATGGCGGTTTAAGTAGGTTATCCCCGCACACACACACACACACACACACACACACACACACACACACACACACACACACACACACACACACACGCACACACACACACTTTTGCACACACACACACACACACACACACACACACACACACACACACATATATATATATATTATATATATATATATATATATATATATATATGTATATATATATATATGTAATGACTGATGATATTGATAATTATGTTAAATGAATGTTTGTTTGACGAAATACAAATCTACACTTATGAACATTATCATTCGGTAATTTTTGATTCTTCGCATGATGTAGCTAGAAAAGAACTAAGCCAATATGTTTTCTTAGCTAGTATTTTGCAAAATATATTTTCGTAATTTTTCAATCTTTTTGTTCCTGAATTTTCCATCTCTAATAGATCTGAAAAAATTTCAGTTTTTTCTTACCAAGTGGGGATCCTTTCACTTAGTTTTTCAAAATGCAATCCTGATTTTCCAAGAATCAGACAAAAAATAAAGGAATCTCATATTTGTTGTTGGTGAGAATCTATCAAAATATATAAAAAAGGAAAATTTGTTTGCTTATTGTGTGTGTTTATGTAAAGGACGTAGTAAAGAAATGAGAATATAAATACTTGAAGTGAACTTGCTGAAACTGTTAGGTAACGATTATATACAACTAAGAAACGATTTATTTATAAAATTCACTGGGGTTTTTTAAAATTAAGGAGTAGAATGACAGATAAGGCAGACTTTTTTTTTCTTCACTGCGCATGTTATATCGCCCGGTATTATCTTACTTGGTTCTGGCGACTTACATCCACGTGAAGAGAATAACTACTATTGCTCCGTGCTTCAAAATTCAGAAATAAACTAGTAGCATAATGTTATATTTATCCATTTGTTTTGTCATTTGTAGCAAGAATCTTTTGTGAAGATTTCATTTGTCTTTTTTTGTAGAGTTACTATTCTGTTTCAGATTAATCATTGTGATAATAACCAACAGAATTTTACTCTTAAAACTTTTATTTTCAATAAATAACAAATCTTTTACTCCGTGTAATTATGATATGGATAAATCATTCAATTAAAAACATCATATTTATTTATTTCAAATCTCAAAAAAAAAAAAAACCGCCGTCTCAATATTCTCTGAATTCTAATGCTACAGTTCATCTTGAATTCTTTTGCTCACTTCATGAGGATCTAGATCCTTGTAGATGGATAGGATTCAATTGCAGGTTGTTTTTCGTCTATTTCGGCACTTATTTTCCACTAATCTCAAATAATTAAAATTTTTCTTTCAAGTTTTTGCAGAAAGTATTAATTTTCATTATTTTTTTATAACTTTGTATCAAGTTTTTTAAATTTTTTGCTTACTTAATAATATTGAAGAATTTTTATTACATATTTTACTAATAAAATGATTCTTCTACAGATTACAGTGCACCAAATGATATATCCATGTTTTTTTAAAAAAGAAGATTGAATTTATTTTCAAGTTGTTAATTATTTAGCCACTGGAACACAATAGCACAGCTGAGTTCAAATTTTTTAGATTTAAATTGGCTCATCAAAACTCAATCCAAACTGTATTAATTATTTATGCGATTGTCCGGCATGAACATTAATATCTTTAAAAATGAAAAAATATCATTTAGAGAATTTTATTCACAATTTTAATTGCACAAAAACACAGATAGCAAATCTTTTCTCGCTATCAGCACTTTCTCTTAGAGAGAGAGAGAGAGAGAGATTTACTCTCCATTATGAATTATTCTGAAGTATATTATATATTAGATGACATCCAGATCTTTGTTACTGATAATTTTATTATTCACCATAGAAGATTTTTGGAGATCGTTATATTTCTCATTTATTTGCATCCTTAAAAAGTTTGCAAAAATACTTTTTACAAACTCTTAGTAAAGTATATATATATATATATATATATATATATATATATATATATATATATATATATACACTATCTCTATATATATATATATATATATATATATATATGTACTTAAATTGAAGTTTTGGCGTACGAAATTAATCTAAAAAGTATAATTTATTTGAAACGTTGATGGGTGATGCCTTAAAATTTTCCTCTTGAACTTGAATAGTTTACAGATTATATTAGTCCTTAAATTAATTACTCAGGCAACTTCGAAGGGTCTTGTAAATTACTTTGTGTCTACGACAATATTTTAAACCCAGACCATTTATATAATTACATGAAGAACTTTCCGTAATGGGTCCCTACGACAACTAGGAATAATGAATTTAAAGTCAACAGAAGCAAGTGATTGGACTGGTCTTTGAAAGCTAACGAAACTGTAATTAGAGGCCTTCACCTATATAGCAGCCAGCGCATCGCTCCGTTTCTATGAGTTGTGTCCTCTTTCAGCCGGATACCTCTTCCACAGATCTCTAACGGATAATTCACCAGAATTACGTTAGACTGAAATCCAGTGACGCAGAAAGTACATTTAAAATCCATTAATGAAACCTTGAACACTTGCTTATCATACTACGTCCGAGAACGGTCAAGACTTAACGCAATTCGCCCTAAAGTTAGTGGCTTGAACTTTGGGACTGGGTTTGTTGCATGAAATTCATATGATCCGGATGTTTGGTAATGCAATACTGGTGATCGGATGGTAAGAATCTACAGAATTGAATTCGGTGCAGTCTGATATTAATGATCTCGTCTACCATCGATCTTTTAACTCATTAAGCGCAATGTTAATCCTTTAAAATTTGCAATTGTCGTCACAAAATCTAGATTGTTTGTATCACAATAGAAAGGGATGTAAGATATTCGTAGATCTAAAATATAAGGTGGCTATTTGACTGTTTTTTTTTTGGCTACAGATTTTCGAAAATGTTCTTAAGCCCCCCAGCTGAGATCAAAACTCACAAATTAATTGGTAAAAAAGCAAATATAAATTTTTTACAAAATTAATGAAAAAGTAAATAGAATTTTCAGTATATAATATACTTTCTAATTAAATTAATTGCACTCCTATTTTCAATAGGTTTAATTTTAAGAAATACGCTACCGTCTAATAGTTAACATAATTATTATGAATAATGAAGGAAGTCAAATTATTGTCGGAATGGCGGAAATATGCGAGAGTAAGCGATTATAAAAGCCACCAATAGTTTAAAATAAAGATAATAACTCTTATCAAAGAAAAATTTATTAGGTAATTAAGTATAGGAGGAATAACACTCGTAAAAAACAATGTGATAAAGGATAGTGCTGTGGTTTAACAATGTGTGGTCTCTGCACAACGATTTCTCTTACTAACTATGATATTGGGTTTGAGTTGTTATCTAAAACAGTTTCAAAACATCACGAAAGAACTCTTGAGAGAGTTCTTGAGGGCGGTGCAAGAGAGTTTGGTAGGACCCAAAAGACTGAATTATCTTGTGAGTTTATTATACTCGCACCGATAGGATTCAGATTAGGTAAGTGAACGGTCATGATATGCGTTGGGTGTTTCCTTCGGGAAGGCGTCATTATTAGGGTCATAAGTGACAAGTCCCATTATCATCCATAAATATTAAGTCAGAACTGATAACCTCTTAAAACATAAAGGCTCCAATAATTTTCATCTCATACTTTTGGGGAATGCAGACCACGTCTCAAAAGGTATGGGTCTGTTCGGCCGTCTAGTATATCCTACCTCATTTTGACTTCCCTTAATAGAAAATGATGTCTTTTCTCGTCAATGCTTCGGGTGAAAATGAGTTCTACATTCATACGATATTGTTAGCTAATGAGAATCAGTGTTTTCAGCCAATGTAATTCGTCTAATTTCCTATTGGCCCCATTGTCCAAACTCCAGTACTGATGTTTCCGCTATTAAACAGGTTCTTTTATGCTTAGAACAGAAGAAATGCAAACTGCTGATGCAGTTTGGCACAAGGACAAACTTGATTAGGAGTCTCTGTAAACATTTTGCCTGGAAACTCTATTGCCACCATTAAACCAGTAATCTGAAACAACTGTTTCCAGTGGTGTACTTTTGAAAAGACTCTTGGTCGATCTGGGTACTATTCGTTCGTTGTATTTCCTGCACTTGAATTCCGGGCAAGATTCAGCATTCCCGAAGCACAGAGAATTTCGAGAGTAGTCTTTGGATACAAATATTCTAACGATTTTTCCACGTTCAATATCCAATTGTCGTTTTGTGCCATCATTGTACTGCTTTAATAGTTAATAAATGTTCTTGTGACAGCATTGCATGAAACTAGTCTGAACTGCTTATTCCAGTCCTTTTATCACATCCAGATGTGAGGTGTAATAGCGCATGAAGCTCGACTGAAAGTTTTCAAAAAAATTTAACCTTCAACAGACAATTTTATTAGAATATTTGAACAAATTCGCTAATTTCTCACAATCTTAGATTTCACGGTAATGCTTAAGTTTTGTACACCAATGTCATTTAGAAAAGATGTGAACGGAAATATATTTAAGTTCAGCTTATTATATTTAGGATATCGGATCTTTAGTGTGATTACAAAAGGTAAGGATTGCAGTCAAGTTTGAATCTCGTAGTTATATTTGTCATGTAGGATATTTAGTAACATATTATAATATTATATGTTAACTTATTTACCATTAAAAATCATATGCAATTAAATGATACGAAGAAAGTAAACATTGTAGCTAATTAAATGTGTAATTTGTCAATAAATATTAAATCAAATTTCTAAATATTCACAGTAAGCTCAACTGTATTTTGAAATACAAAATATTCATTAACTGAGTGAATACTAGGAGGGAGGAAAGATATGCACATATAATATTTGTCAAGCATCCCATTTTATTAAATAATAATTTGTTGGCACTATTTGATTTTATAAATTCATTTTACGAGCTTCGTTATTAAAGTAATGATAACTTTCATCTTACTTTTAAAATATAGCCTTTTATACACTCATGTATCTAAAATAATGGTGAGACTATCTAATTGTGGTTACTAAAATTAAAATCCTCTTTTGACAAGTTTCATATTAATAGTACACGATGTGTTTTCATTTGCAAACTTAAAATGTTCTGATATAAAGTTTAATTTGAATCAAATAGTAATTCAATATAGAGACAAGTTTATTATTTTGTTCAAATATTAGAGGCATATAATTTCGCATTATAAAACAAGAATAAATTCAAGAATTAAAAGTAAAATTCAAGACTTAAAATATTAAATAGCATACAAAAAATCATTAGCTATAAATGTAGAGCATCTTCAATTTTTTCTCAGATTCTAAACTTTCAGACATTCTCATTTTAAATTATTATTATATAGGTTCCATTTAATCAAAGTAAGTAATATTTTAAACGTCATTTAAATTAAAACTATTTTTTAGTATTTTAAATTGTAGGGAATTATTAGCACGATAAATAATTTGTTCTGAAATTGCACATTTAAAAGCATTGTAATTTAAAGGGATGTATTTGGATCATTATAAAAATATGGAAGAATTTAATCCATTTGTGAACTTTAAATAGTTAACACTATTTTCATAATATGCTTCTTCTTTATAATTCATTTAAGGGAACTTTAATAAAATTTATTCTCTAAGTTTTTTAATTCATAAGTTATTTGGTATTCTTTTTTTGAAATGATGTACCAAGTCATTATGAAATTCATTTTCTTTACAATATTCCATATCAATGTGTAAGAGTCATTAAAATAAAAGTAATAGTAGAAGACTGTTCGTCTGTACTACTGACAGAGGTATACAAAATGCATTAAATACTCATTAATGACAACATGGGAATAACTAATGTTTTTCATAAAACAAATTATTGTTACTATATTTCTTTACGTGTGCTTTTTTCTTAATCACGACAATGTACTCTAAACTCAAAACTTATGAAACACATCTTTAATTTTGATTTTTTGTGCATCAAAGGATTTATTCAGAAAATATATTTTGATATATTCAGAGAAGAAAATATCCAAAACAAAATAATTAATAAATATACATGAGCAACCAAATTTTTAAAAAATGCATCTTTATCTCAAGAAGATTAATAGAATACTCAAAAATAGTAGCAATAATGATTTCCCAGGATTTTATTATATTTCTTAAAATGAATATATTTCTAACATATTTTTTATGAATACACAATTTCCGGCAAAATGATATGTGGTTATTTTTTTGGATTGATTGGGTTACTATTAATTTCATATCCATTCAATTTGTCCTATTTGTTTTGTTTCTTATATTCATTAATATTCCCAGCCCAAATCAACGTCTGAAGTTCAACTTTTCAATAATTTTAATAATTCTAAATCATAAAGTAAAACGTGAATTCTTCAAGTATATTTTCCAAACTCATTTTAATTATCAAATCGTTTAATTAATTAAAAATTATCTATTTAAGAAATATTTAAAATCAATGTTTTTCAAATCTATAACAATAAACAATAAGAAGTGTATGCGATAAAACAATACCACAGATAAGTTGAAGATTTGTTAAAATTAAAAGCCACTTTGAACCAGGCCATGGCTGGCCAAATGATCGTTATTTGGAATTTGTGAACACTTATTGTAACGTAAAACAAGGCTTGAAGAGAGTCTCGACGACATGAATGGGCATGGAAGAATGGTGCGTCATTTTTTCATTTGGGCTGTAAAATTTCATTATTCATTTTGGTTGTTCACAGACACTGGCAGTATTGGAATATTAACATGGTTAAAAAATGAGAGTTACGTTTGTGGTTTGTCACGGGTTCAAAGTCCTAACTCAACCGGAAGGAAGTCATATGAAGATTGTTCAATAATAAATGAATCTAGAAAGATAAAGTCTTTAAAAAAAAAAGTGAGAGTGCGAATATTGGAATAATAGAGATGAAACATTTTATATCTTACCTCCTCTTAGAAGATCTGCAAACAACCCTTGCACAGCTCTAGACTTATATTATTTCAAGTTTTAGACAGAATGTTAGAATTAAATCAATTTATAATAAATGTTACTTGAGAAATACTTTTGAGGCAACAATAGGAATTTTTTCATTGACATTAAAGTTTAGCGTTAAAACAAAGGAAGACTCAGAGCAGGTATTCAAAATAATGGATATCCTACAATATATCAAATTATAAAGGCATTAGCTTTCAAGCATTTGAAATTACACGTGCATTGTACGAATATATATATATATATATATATATATATATATATATATATGTATATATATATATATATATATATATATATATATATATAAGAAGAAGAGAGAGAGAGAGAGAGAGAGAGAGAGTGAGAGAGGATTTTAAAATGATATTCTCTCAAGTGTAAGATTAAAATTTTTTTATATTGAGTGTAAAGTACTGAATCCTGAGAGAGAGAGAGGGATTTTTAAAATAGTATTCTCTCAAGTGTTGAATTAAAATTTTTTATATTGGTGTAAAGTACTGAATACTGTTAAAGTTTTATAAGTTGATGGTTCAGGAATATTTACAAACATAAAACCAAATACATTAACATTTTCTCATTCAAAATATTCTCTCCTACGTCAACTTTGAAATCTTATACAGTCGTCTAATACAGAAACATTTCCTTAATCCTCCATACATTTTCAAACAATATAAGACTTTATGTAAATCAAAGTTTAGTGAACAAATTAATAAAGGAAAATTAAATTTTTTACAGATAATGTATTTAAATTAAACATTACTATTATTAAGCATGTTCATTTCCTATCATAAAACTTTAAAATTAATCTTATAAACAATTTTAGAATCTAAACAGAGCAATTAGGTAAGACTTCAAATAATTTAGTTAAATTTGTAGATTTTTTTAATGTTCGTTTTGTAATTTCAGCTCTCAAAGTAGCCAGTACTTTGATAATTTGAATATTTAAATTAATTTGAACCAAGTCTCATTTTAATGTTCTATCCATATGTCCCTAAATTTAGTTTTTATTAATGGGATAAAATACATTTCAAGAATTATTTATAACAAATTCTTAATTTTTTGAAACATTCAAACAATTTCACACATACAACAAATTTAATTGAAAAAAAAAAAAAAAAAAAAAAAAAAAAGCACCTGTATTTGATCTGAATTATTTGTTAGTCTAAAGTGGTGATAATTCTTAAGACTCTTGAAGAAACAAATTCATTTTACTGGTGCTTTATTCAGATCAATTCAGAGAATAGTAAAATAGCAAAACAGAGAGAATAATTTGTGTACCAGATAAGAGTATTTAATAGTTCATTTTGTAAGAAGTTATTGACTGTATTCTGTCCACCACATTTACAGGTAACTATTGGTAAATTTACAGATTTGAAATACACGAAATATTATATTTCACTCATTAAATTACATGAGTATTTTACGAAACTTGAGGAATATACCTGAAAGACAACAAATCTCTTCAGCTGATTTGGAAATGTTTAATTACGTTTTACCTTATCATAAACTACGTATTTCAAAATTAAATTAAATGTTCAAATTATTGTTATTTTTAGACATTCTTAAATTTTCCTTCGATAATTTGCCCAAATCGTTCTTAGTTTCAGAAAAAATGGATTGATAAAAAAACATAATAAAACTTTTTTAATAACACATCGATCAATGCTCGAGACTAACCCAGAGATGGCGCTCGCTAGTAAACCAGTAACCAAGGTCTTTCTAGAGTACTAAACGCTGCTGCTTGAAACGTGTCATTTAAGTCGATCGGACCAGAAAAAAGGTTTTTAAAGTGAAGTGAAAAAGGTTTTTTTTTCCAAATTAGATTACCGCGATTACTTTCAGTGGGACAACAACAGGAGATTGATGATTCAAGAAGCTGTTTATCGCTATTTACTCCGCAACAAAAGATATCTTGCAGGGAAAAAAAAAAAAAAATGGAAAAAAAAAAAAAAAGATTTAGAAAGCGTTGGAACGGTGTATCACCCTAAAGATTAACAAAAGGTGTTAGTGATGAATACAAAAAAAATTTACCAAAAAATGTTGTTTTCAATTTTAGACTGGGAGTTATTGATCGATGTGTTGGTTGTCGAAACTGTGAAACTTCCAGAGAAAGCTTAAAGAATTTAAAATACGTATGTTACTGAAACAAGTGATATACGGAAAAACTGGATCAGCGACAGGTTGTTTTTATTAATAGAGCACTAAGAAACAACATAAGGCAATTAGAAAACCTCGTTTAAGTGACTAGGAGTAACTGATCTGTCATATTCCTCTTCAAATTTCCAAATCAAAGACTTGGACCTCGTCCAGATTTAACGATGCATCAGCCCCTCTATACGGTGAGTCTTAAGAGATATCAGGGTTAGAAACCATCCAGTTGTGAATGGTTGGAAGAATAAACAACTTAGCGATGTTTTAAAATTATACTTACTTTAAAATATGGTATTATCATTTTTTTGTATTAATAAAAGAATCTGTATCAATAAACGGATGAGTTAGAATTAAAATGAAGACTACAAAGTGCAAAAAAAAAAAAAAAAAAAACCCGGAAACATTTAGACGCATGAAGTTTGGTACGTTGAGACTACAGT
>BMAW01067020.1:0-37943 GCA_019974015.1 Nephila pilipes | reverse complement strand
CTGTTGTACTTCGTTCAGTTACGTATACTCCATTTTTGACTTCCCTTAATAGAAAATGATGTCTTTTTCGTAATGCTTCGGGTGAAAATGAGTTCTACATTCATACGATATTGTTAGCTAATGAGAATCAGTGTTTTCAGCCAGTAGATTCGTCTAATTTCCCTATTGGCCCCATTGTCACAAACTCCAGTACTGATGTTTCCGACTCAGTTTAAACAGGTGCTTTTATGCTTAGAACAACAATGCAAACTGCTGATGCGTTTGGCACAGGAACAAACTTGGTTAGGAGTCTCCTGTAAACATTTTGCCTGGAAACTCGTACTCCTGCAGCCAAACCCAGTAATCTGAAACAAATTGTTTCCAGTGGGTATTTTGAAAAGACTCTTGGTCGATCTGGGTACTATTCGTCAGTTGATATTTCCTGCACTTTGAAATTCTGGACCAGATCAGCATTCCCAGAAAGCCAGAGACATTTACGGGGTATGATCTTTGGATACAAATATTCTAACGATTTTCCACTGCATTCAATATCCAATTGTCAGGTTTTTTGTGCCATCATTTACCTTTAATAGTTAAACAATGTTCTTTTGTGAGCATGGTGCATGAAACTAGTCTAAGCTGCTTATTCAGGAACTCCTTTTACATCATCCAACCGATGTAGGTGTATAGCGCATGAGGTGACTGAAAAGTTTTCACAACAAAATTTAACCTTCAACGAAGACAATTTTATTACGAGATATTTGAACAAGATTCGCATTTACTCACAATTCTTCGCATTTCACGGGTAATGCTTAAGTTTTGGACACCAATGCCCATTTAGAAATAGCATAGTTGAAGACGGAAATATAATTTCAGTTCAGCGTGTATTATATTTAGTAGTCGGGATCTTTGGTGTGTGAGTGCAAAAGTCAGGATTGGGCAGTCAAGTTTGAGATCTCCGTGATTAATTATTTGTCATTGAGATATTTAAGTAACATATTATGATTATTTAATATTTAAGCTTATTTACCATAAAAGATCATATGCAATTAATGTTCTACGGAAGAAAGAAGACATTTGCTTAAATAAGACTGGTGTAATTTGTCAATAAAATTAAATCAAATTTCTAAATATCACAGTAAGCCCAACTGTATTTTGAAATGCAAAAATATTCATTACTGGTGAATACTACAGAGAGGGAGGAAGTATGCACATATAATATTATGTAAAGCATCCCATTTTATTAAATAATAATTTGTTGGCACTATTTGATTTTATAAAATTCATTTTACGAGCTTCGTTATTAAAGAATGTCATAAAACTTTCATCTTACTTTTTAAAAGTAATATTTTATACACCATGTATCTAAAATAAGTGAGACTATCTAATTATGGTTACTAAAATTAAAATCCTCTTTTGATAAGTTCATATTAATACGTAATCACGGATGTGTTTTCATTTGCAAGTAAATATTTCTATATAAGGAGTTTAATTTGAATCATAAATAGTAATTCAATAATAGAGAACAGTTTTATTTTGTTCAAATATTAGAAGGCATATAATTTCGCATTATAAAACTAAGAATAAATTCAGAATTAAGTAAAATTAAAGACTAGCAGAGTATTAAAAGATACAAATAATCATTAGTATAAATGTGAGCATCTTCAATTTTTTCTCAGATTCTAAATTCAGACATTCTCTGATTTTTATAATTACTATTATATAGGTTCCATTTAAACATAAGAAGTAATTTATTTTAAACGTCCCATTTAAATTAAAACATTTTTTATTTTAAATTGAGGGAATTATTTAGCACGATAAATAATTTTCTCTGAAAATTGCCATTTAAAGAGCATTGTAATTTAAAGGGATGTATTTGGGACCAATTATAAAAAATATGAAGCAATTTAATCCATTTGTGAACTTTAAACGATGCTTTAATCATATTTTATAAGCTTGCTGAGAACATTTACTGGTGGCTGCTGTGTTTCTTCGTACCTGCAGCTTGCGCTGAAGCATGCTGGTTTGGGTACGGGGTTTGCGTGAAAGCCTTGGCACGGTGCCGTATGCGAAGCAATAGCCTTGCCTTGCGAGCGGCGTGCAAAAGCCAAGATTAATAGAATACTCAAAATATTGGCATTGTTTTCCAGGATTTTGTTTTATTTCTTAAAAGACTATATTTCTAACATATTCTTATAAAATACACTAATTTCTGCAAAATGTGGTTATTTTTTGTAGTTGATTGTATGTAATTTCATATTCATTCAATTTGTCTATTTCTTTTTTTCATATATTCAACAATTATTCCCTGCCCAAAATCATGGAAATCTGATTTACAGCTTTTCCAATAATTTTAATAATTCTTAATCATAAAACCCAAAAATTGAACTATTCAAGTATATTTTTCAAAATATTTAATTGTCAAATCAGTTAATTAATTAAAAAATTATCTGAAAAAATTTAAATCAAATGTGTTTTCCTAATCTATGTATGTTTCAATATGGGTATGCAATAAACATTACAGATAAGGTCAAGAGAGATTTGTTACTGTTTATCCCTCGCCAAATTGAGCTATAAGCTGGCCAAATGAGTGATAATTGAACCAAGTAGTGTTTGGGACCTCTAGAATTTGTAGTTATCTTTATTACTTATTGTAATGTAAAAGCAGAGCGCTTGAAGGAAGCTCTCGACAAAGTATAGAGTTATTCAAATTTGTATGGAAAACAATCTTAGAAAAAAATCAAGAAAAATTGCCTTCTTTCATTTGCATTTAATAAAATATATTATTCATTTGATTTATTCTGAACTACAACACTGGCAGCATTGGAATATTAACATGGATTAAAAACGATTACGTTTATGGTTTGTCACGATTAAATCCTAACTCAGCCAGAGTAGTCATGCTTAATAAAGATTTTTCAATAATAAATGATTCTGAAAATCAAAGTCTTTAAAAAGTGCGAAAATTAGAATATTGAGATACAACATTTTATATTTACCTTCTCTTGAAAGATCCACCACCAAACAACAACCCTTGCAAAGCCCTTAAAAATGTTATTTCAAGTTTTTGAACAGAATGTCAGAATTAAATCAATTAATAGCCGTATTACTTGAGGAAATACTTTTCAACAACAATGGAATTACTTTCCATTTTCGGTGACATTAAAAGTTACGGTTGAATTCAAACCAAAGGGAAGACTCAGGGCAATTATTCTGACTAAAGGATATCCTACAATATATTTATTATAAAACTGGTTTTAAGCATTTGAGAATTACTACATTGCATTGTACAGTCACTTTCTGCACTACAAAAATTGTGCATTATTTATGTCTTACATACCTTTATATAAGATATATATATATATATATATATATATATATATAAAATATATATATGTATATGTATATATATATATAATATATATATATATTTATATATATATATATATATATATATATATATATATATATATATATATATATATATACTAATATATATATATATATATATATATATATATATACTTATTCGCTAAAAGTCCTTGATTAAGATTTTTTTATAATATTAGTGTGAGGCTTAATCCTATTGAGACTGTAAGTTTAATGGTTCGTGAATGGTAAAACATAAAACAAATCGAAATACATTATTAACATTTTGTTAAATATTCTTTCCTACATTAACTTTGAAATCGCGTACATTCGTCTAATACGAAGCATTTCCATTCTCGTTCCATTTCGATTAATATAAGACTTATGTAAATCAAAGTTTATTGTATAAATTAATAGGGAAATGAAACTTTTACAGAGAATGTATTTAAACTAAACATTTACTGTTATTAAGCATGTTCATTTCCTATTAAAATTAATCTTACTTATTAATTTTAAGAATCTAAGCAAACAATTTAGGTAAAGACTTCCATTTAGTTAAATTAGTAAGCCCAATTTTTCAATGTTCATTTTGTAATTTAAGTCTCAAAGTAAGCCGAATACTTTGAGTAATTTGAATGTTAGAATTATTTGAACCAAAATATCCTTTAATGCTTTCTATCTATATGTCCATAAGTTGGTTTTATTAATGGAATAAAAGTACATTCAATTATTTATCACAAATTCTTAATTACGAAAACATTCAAAACAATTTCACACATACCCGCAAATTTAATGAAAAAAAAAAAACTGCTATTTAAAGTTGATCTGAGATTGACTGTTAGTCTAAAATAAGTAATTCTTAAGATTCTTCGAAAAAGAAACAAATTCATTTTAAGTTGCTTTTATTCAGGTAATTCAGAGAATAGTCAAAATAGCAAAGTCACAGAAGATCGTTGCCGCACCAGATAAAGAGTATTAATGAAATTCATTTGTAAGTTATTGAAGCTCTATTCTGTCACCACTTTTACAGAATTGTAGCTGATAAGTAGAATTACAGATTTCTTTGAAATATTCTATTTCGCTCATTAATTTGCAGCCAGTATTTTACGAAACTTGAGGGAATATACCTGAAGAGACAACAATCTCTTCATCTGATTTGGAAATGTTTAATTACACCATCAACCATAAGCTTCGTATTTCAAAATTTAAATTAATGTTACAAATTTTATAGTTGTTTTTAGACATTCTTAAATTTTCATCGATAATTTATGCAAATCGTTCAGTCTCAAGAAGAAATGGATTATTCAAAAAACATAATAACACTTTCTTAATAGGTGCTAAACTGCTTGAATCAGATAAAGTTACAGAATTTAAAATACGTATGTTACTGAAATATATATTACACGGAAAAACTAGGTTGATGTGATGTGATTGTTTATTAATGTCGCACTGAAACAACATAGAGGCAATTGAAAGCCTCGTGATGAGGGGAAAGTGATGAGGAGATACTGATCTGTCATTTTCCTCTTCAAAGTCCACAAATCAGAACCAGGTCCTCGATCATTTTTAAGGTGCATCAGTCCGCTTTTACGGTTAGTCGTTCATCAGGGTAAGCTCCAGATGTCGAATGTTTGGAATAATAAGCGTTTAGCAATAAATGTACAAAATTATACTTACTTTAAAATATAGTATTATCATTTTTCTGTATTAATAAAATAGATCTGTATCAATAAGCGGATGAGTTAGAATGAAGTAAGGTTACTAAGTGCAAAATGAGCTGAAACACTTAGACGCATGAAGTTTCATTGCACGCTGAGATAAGAGTGATAATAGGATGCATCCTGAGGCTATTTTACAGAATTCGCTGTAGAATTATTTATCATTGTTCAAGTGATTTTCACATTTTGTTATACTTAGCGACATAGCTGTAAAATGGAACGTCGCGAAGATTATGTGATTTTTTTTATACTATGTGAAATATTATTTTTTTTAGTCAAATTTGTTTCCATCTAATTAATTAATGTTCAAGCTAATTGAGTAGCCGCTGTAGCCCCTATGCTTGGCCGTGGTCGCAGGCTAGCGACCACGTGTTATGTTGATTTGGCTTTAAAGGCTGATGCCATTAAAGACATATGATGTAACGAGGTTTATGCATGTTAAATCGGGTAGAGGCCCCATTGGCATGAACGCTTAGAAGGGAGGTATGGCTCAGGTGTCTTCCTAGTCACTTATTAAGATTCAGAATTACGAGGTCAATCGCCCAATGTCCTCATGTTGCTTCTGATCACTCAAACAACACTCAACAGATTGACCGAACTTGTGAATTTTTTAAAAAAATAGTTCTAAAGGATCCACTGATTTTTTAAAATTATCAAATCCTTCACTCCAGATTCAAATAGATATCACACGTTATAAGAAAATATCTTTTTGGCACTTTTTTTGCAGAGTAAGGAAATAATATCATTTAGTGGATGTTATTCAAATTTTAAATGCACAATCAGTGGGCATGTTTTCTGCTTTTCTCTTCACATAGATGTTGCAAATATGTTACATGAAGACAGGATCTGTATTTGTCTCTACCCTATTGTGGAGTACGAATTTGTTCCTCAGAATGATGGTTACTCATCTATTATATATATTAAATAAATAAAATACTCCCTCAAGTTTGTACTTTCTACTTGAAACTTCCAACCATATAATATTTCCAGTTTGATTCCTTACAGTTTCTTCCAGATGGTTTGTTAGTTGAGCTATCATTATTAATTGCAGTTGCAAGAGGATTATAATTTGTAAATGAAACTATTATTTAATAAAAAGAGCCAATATAAAATTAATGATGATACTGTGGATTGGAGATGTTAATAGGAACACAAGCTCGAAAATTCATCTATAGTTAAATGAAATAGTTGTTAAACAATATTCCATGCGGCAATAATATGAAATTAAAAAAATCAAAAGTAAAACTTTCAATTGGTCTTCATTAAATCTGCTGAGTTTCTTTTAACTACTTTCTACTGGAGATTTCAAAAATTTAAATTCAAATAACTCTAATTTCTTTTCAGAATAAAGACACTATTTTGCTTTATATTCGAGTTTTTTTTCAGAAGAAGATTAAAAAATATCAAAATATATGAGTGACATGTTTACAAAAATAGTTTGTAATTATTATTATCTTATCATTTATGTAACATAATACTTCGAGATAATACTTTTGATTGGCGTTGTAAACTGGAGTTACTGCATGGGAAAAATTGAGAGAAACTAGTATTTGATGAACATGATCCAAAACAAAATTTACTGATGTTATCTATTTTTTAATTCGAGTTATTCTTGTGCTAGTTTAAGTATATAAAATAAAAGCTGCTATGCACTAACTGAGAATCAAGGATGAGATAAATTAACTTATTATGATTGTCAAAAAGACGTAAGATATGTAAATACTAGAAATTAAAAGAAGAAGCTGAAGAGGTGATAATATATATAAATCAATTTTAATTTGAACCATGTGATTTTACTTAATAATCGTTTTTTATAAATCATTTTTTCAATTGTTTCAACAAATTTATGTTTTTGACTGCGGCTTTGAAGTTCTGTACTATCAAATTATTAAAATAGTTATAAATAAGTATTTTAAATTTAAAATTTTATTGTTTTATTAAACTCATTTTTTCAACAGGATAATTTCAAATAATAGTGAAAAACGACTTATTTTTTTTTATTTTAAAAATTTTTAAAAGTCGTTTACAGTTAAATTAAAACTGTTACAAAATGAATTTAAAGAGAAAAAACGGATATATATATATATACTATATATTGTGGATATTACACACAGCATGTAGTGTTGTGTGTGTGTGTTGTGTAAAACCAGGGAACTGGCAGAATACAAAAGCGTGGTTTTATTCAGCTATTAAAAAGACATATATAAGGACATAGTGCAGCCTAAAGCTTCAGACAGGGATTCCGAAGTCGGAGCATAAGAGGATAAATGACGTTGTGAGTTCTTAGGGAGAACTTCGCATCCTTTACGCATGCGCAGCTGTCGTGCAGCTGAGCGTTTACATGCGCAATAATCTTTATGTTGGGGTGAGAAAGCAAATATGCATTGATATACACAATCAATAATTATATTTGTATAATATGATATTATATATATATAACTAACATATATATATATATATATATATATATATATATATATATATATATATATATATATATATATATATATATATATATATATATATATATAACTGATACCCGCCCGCTACGCTGGGCAGACGATAATATTATATTTTGGAACCTGTATGTAAAATATCAAGAAAATTTTACACCAACTTTTTTAACGATAATTATAATCTGAATTTAAAATTTTTTGAAATTATTAGTCTGTAATAATGGTTATCCGACTTTCTACATGAGAAAAGTATTTAATTGTTGATAGTTTATCAATGAATGGGTAAGTTTTGTCCTTGCCTCAAAGATCTTTGATTTCTCAGCATTTAGAATGGCAAGAGTGAATGCTATTAAATGGGTAGGACACGTTCAAGAAACAATGCTTGCATTATGTCATAGCGTCTTGAGTTCGTTCATGCATGCTTGAATCCTCAGTAAAGAAGATGGCAACACAGCCATTTTACCTATTACTGAAGACTGTGTATCTTTTTTTTTTTTGCCTTAGCGTCTTTTAAGTGGACATATTCCCTCCTCCCTAAGTTTTTTTCTGATTGTTACGAATCAATGAAGTCTTTCAGTTTCTACGCATACAAACCGACCAAAACTTGTGATTAAAAGTTGAAGAGCAATGAATGATTGATTTCACCAACTACGCTCCATCAACCTGTAGTTGTAGAACTCAGAAACGAGACATTGATCTTATTAAGACCGTATTATTTATATCATGTTTTGAAATATTTGTAATAACCATCTTCCCCCCACGAAAAACATAAAAGTGCTGAAGGGCATCGTAAAGCTCACGTGCGTTTTCATTAATTCGTATAGTTGCTGTCTCCTGCTATGAGAGATGATATCTTTTTTCAAAATCCTGACCCACAATAAGGGTAGCTACTTCTTTATTTTGAGGGAGCATTGAGAACGACCTTTGTGCTCTCCAGATGGTTTTATCGGCATTAAATTTGAACTCCTTTTGATCTTTTTTAGGAACAGAATCAGCAGCAGCTTTGAAATCGCGAATATATCTGTTAAGTTCATGTAGCCTTGTAACTTGGTTAACTAATTCTGGCTTAACACCTGGGAAAATACCACAATGAATGTCTCGTTTCATCATCACAGAGAAAGTATATGTGAAGAAAAGGTTGTTGAGGAGGCCCATAAAGGCTACCTATCCTGTGGTATGGCCCCTGGGCTTTAAATGTTGGCATAAAATTCCCTCCTTAAATTCTTTGCTCGAATGACGTTATGAAAACATCCATATATACTTACAGTGTAGAAGAAAATGTTCTGGCCTTATAGTTAGACTATTAAAAGCTCAGGTGGGATCCTAATAGCAGGAAGCTGGACTTGACCACCACTGCTGCACATTCCTGGGAGGTTCTTCATCCATTTTAAACACGTCACCTCGAACAGGACAAACCCGTTTTCCGATCAATGACAATTTATCATTTGAATAGTCAATATATATTTCATACTTAAAACCAGACAAATTTTTTCTAAGTCCATGGCGTAATTTAACTTTTGATCTTTTTTCATTGCATTTAATTACAGCTGTAACACAGTTCACATAGGGGTTGAAAAGTATTTTTCTTACAGCTGCTCTATGTACTTCAGGATGACTTTGGAGTATATTTTGTAACTTGTCTTACTTGTTTATATCTAATTGAATTTGAAAATCTTTTTTTTCTTCTTTTTTTTTAACTTTATTTAGTTGAAGAGATATTACATCACTAATAATTGATTCAGCTTGAGACGATAAAATCAATGTTAGATATTGATTGAGTCTTTGAAACTAACAAGGAACACATTTTCTTGAGCTGCGTACTAAAGATGACACATTTTCTTCATTTGTTTCACATTATCATCACCAGACTAATTTTGCTTCTGTTGTTAATCCAACTATTTCCAATATAAACGTCAAAATGACCACTATGATTGTTTCCCGTAAAACAATATATTTTCCCCTGGTGCTTCACCAACAGAAGCTATAAAGGCAGTCACTTTGATACACTTCGAACTGATTGGAAATAGCTCTGCCGCCGCCATAATTTCGCAAATAGATCCATACGTGTTTGGTTTACACATTTCGGTAAAAAGTATAAATCGTAGTATTATAAGAGGAGCCAGATAGAATTTGGAGTGTAGCATTTTAAAGCTGATCCCAGTTGTTAAACACGTGAGAAACGAATTATATTTCTCATTTTTATACATGTCGATATGTCACCGAACACCAACATAAAGACAGTGATGAAAATAAACATGCTCGGTCGCCAAAATTTTTTTAAAAACTTAGAAAGAACGAATTATTTCATCTATCAAATATATTTAACATCCATTATTAAAATTATAACTGAAAGTAAATGGAAAATCAGTTTGTATTAACTACAATAAATACTTCTCTAGTTAAAAAATATAACCAAAATTAATTTTTAAAATCAGGGTAAAAAATTCAACAAAAAATACTAACAAAAAAAAAATAAAGTATAATAGAATTGTTTAACAAAGTCACTCGTATTACGTTATCCTATTTGCGAAGGGATGGCTCAGAACATTTAACTGACATACCTGGAACTGCAGATAGACAGAATGACTCTTAAAAAAAATCATAGCATTCCGCAAAATATTTCTGTATTATGGTGATAAAATATCAGCCATTTTTAAAAAAGGAAGAAACTTTTTATTTCTAGAAAACAAAAACTAAAAAAATTGTCAAAATACAGAGCTAAGCTTTTTTGCATAATGTTACATTAGGTTACAATTAATGCGACCTCGAAATAAATATTTTGATAACTACTTATTTTTTTTTTATCAATAACATGAATAACATACTGTTATTATTCATTTTGTTAAAAGCTAACTTCAATATCTTCATAGATTGCGTTTTGGATTTACAAATGTAATTTGTCAATCATTATTAATAAATAAAATACTTTTCTCATACATTTTAGAACTTACGTTTTAGGTCCACAACAATAAAAATTATCATTTGCTCAGCAAGTGATTCGGAAATCAGCTGGGGTTACTATAATATTGCTTTTGAATACCACAATGCAAGGTCATTGAAATGCTTCGGCTTGGCGGTGGAAGATATTTGGTGATAAATCTCTAAATGTAGGAATTTCAGGACTCCTTTACATTATATATGACAAACCTATAATACATCTTACTCAGTTGTCTTGCGTATGCGCTAACCTATAAGAAGTCGCCATTTAGTATTTTTTCGAGAATCTTACTAAGTTTTGAAGCTGATCCTACACTTACACCATTGGAATTTCAAATTTATTTATTTTTTATCACGCAAAATATATGTACGTTTCCTATTTTCGACATGCACGAAATTTCTCATAAAGAGCCTCTTCGCCAAAATCTTGTCAATCCTCCATCAGCGCCCCTCAATATTAAATTATTTGGTATTTTTCCATTTCGCACGCGCAAATCTCGCCAAAGTATACTTAATGGTAGCAATACACGAGCTATACATATCAAAAAAAAATATGTTCCGTTTGGCGTCAGTCCTTATCATTTTGGCGTCGTCCGCCAAAAAAGTAAATATCTCAAATGGATAAGAAGAGATTAACGGATGAAAAATACATTTTGGATTAGAGATTCCGTAAAATCCGTTCTTAGTGAGCGTCTACATAGCAAATGAGTTACTGTGCTAAATTTCCAAGTCAATCCAGTTTGTATAGTCTTAGAATATCGTGATGGGTCAGTCAGTGTTATTTTAAACATATAGATATAGATATATATAATATATGAAATTTTATGTTTTGTCATTTGTTGATAGAACAAAAGCTATTTTGAAAGGAGAATTAAATGCTGTGGTAGCAAATGCTTATAAATTGTTGTAAAGTATTCTGTGCATGAAATATGCTATTGTGGGTATTTAAAATACACTTAATCACTTAGGTATTACTGAACAATCAATTAAAAAAAAATGAAAGAAAATAGATAAAATGGAGAAAAATTGTATTTTACGGAAAAAATATTCTGTAAAAGAATAACCATACACTAGGTTTCATGCAAAAGATGGGAGGGAGGGAGAAGTAATACAAATAGTACAATAATTTCTTTTTCAAACTCTAATTGTTAAGAAAAAATTAAGTATCTCGTTTTAATTCAGAATAAGTATGCTTGTATTCATTCAAGAACATCAAAATTTTACATGTCTTTTTCTGTCGTTTTCGGGGAGCTGGTAAACTTTTAGCTGCTAAGGATAAATTGATCATCACTCATATGAAAACTCTGAACTTCCTTGTAAATAAAATATATATTGGCATTAAATACCATACAACAGTTTTACATCACTATAAAAGACACAACTGAGTTACATAGTAGAGCAAAAGTGTTCTCTCGTTCTAATCAAGAACGTTCAGTTTTTTAAACTGCACTCCAATCAAAGCGTCTCTGGTAGGAGTCACGTGATTTCTGCGCTGGCAAAAATATACAGTTCTCAGACACTACTATTTAAAATTATACTATCCAATGTATACAGGAAACCTTACAAACTAAGAAGATAACTTTTATATGATTTTATTTCAGTTGAATAATAACACATAACTTATAAGAAACGAGAGGAAGATTTCTGTAGTGAACAATGAAATAATTTTCTTACCTTTACAGTCAGACCAAAGAAATTCAAACAGAATTTAGCATTGATTTTAATTGTTTTTTGATGAAAATGTACTCGTAATTCTTCATGAAACATAATACATTGATTTGCAGGAAGGAAATGGTACTTTTAAATTATATTTATATTAATAAGTTTTATATAATTTATTTCTATTTTTTTCAATTCAATGAATTTTTTCTTATTGTAGACTATTTTACCATTATTTGCTATTTATTTTATTGGTACACATTAAACAAACATTATGTCAATTTATTGTTCTTTTCAGTATCTGCTTTAAAATGAAACAAATGCTTTATGTGACATTCATTTGCAAACAATTATTTATATTAGTAACTAAACACTGACGGTTATAGATGTTAATTGAGAATATATTTTTTAAATTACAAATTTTACGCGTTCAACGTTGATCAACAATCAATTATTTTTATTATAAAGATGCCATTTTAGTAATGCAAGCTGTGTTCAAATGGGGTTAATTTAAGGTTAAGTCCTAAAGAATGATCAAATAGGAATAAAATGCAGGAATATTATTTCTTCTGTTCAATAGATTTGTAAGAATTTTTTTTATATGATAATCTTTAGTGCAGCTAAACCTTATTGAACTATGAAGCTGATAATGCATTTCGTTTTACAGCGTTCGAGGACGTTCATATACTATGTGGGAGGTTTCGTTATGTTTTTTGCTGCGGGTACACACACGCACGCACACACACGCACACACACACGCACGCACGCACACACACACACACACACACACACACACACACGCACGCACACACGCACACACACGCACACACACACACACACGCACGTAATATATATATATGTATATGTATATATATATATATATATACACAAGTACACACACACATATGACTGATTGGATTTGATTGATGATATATATGGATCAACAAAGGTAGTATTCTTTATATGCACAGGCTAATTAACACTTTTTTTACAACAACAGATACCACCAGTGTTAGAGGATTAATATATTATTTCTAGCCATCGTGAGCTATCAAATTGGTACACCACCGGTTGATTTGTTCTTTAAGATGACGTATTCCAAGAAATCTGTATGTATCCTTCTACCGACCATTTGATTTCGCGAACATAACGTCAATTCAATTGAGGTTTTACTACCTTGAAATCTACACTATTTATCTATTTGAATGCAAACAAGAGTGTACCCGGAGTAGGTAAAATATAATGAAGATTTCTGTGGAATTAAATCTTTTGATTTTAGATATTTTTCCTTATTTTAATTGTTATTCGCTTGTGAAGAGATTTTCCGGTCTTTAAAATTATTCTAAAGTATTTTACATAATCGGGGAAATGCTTCTCAAGAATCCTGCACCAATTTTCAGCTCTTTCGGATTGCAATTTTTTTGCATTCATATAGAAAAAATGTCAAGATTTGAGGACAATAGTACTCCATGGTATAAAATTAAGGCCACTAAATCAAAATAGTCTACGTCAGCCTATAGGCTTAGGATTTAACAGTTAAATTTGGTATAGTTGTGTAAGTACATTTAATTAAAGTATGTTTCGCGTCAAAGTATCAGCATATTATGATACTTATATTTTTGACAACCATATCATGATTTTAAAGTTGGATGTTTAATTTGAAATATAGAAATTCACCATTAAGTCTTTCAATTGAGTTAAATTCAATCATCGTATAAATAAACTGATGATGGGAAGTTTAAGTTCTTGAGAAAGTATTCATGACAGTTACTTCTAATTCTCCGCGTATCTAATTAGAAGTGTGACCCGATAGGCGTTTCAGATAACTCTTTTAGGCTGCTTCTGGTAAAACCATTGAACTACAAATGAAAGTTTGAAGAAAGGATAGTAAAAGTAGCTATGTAGCAAAAGGAAACAGAATTCAATAACTTAGAATAGGCGATCTCATTCTTTGATTAGATAGTTTATTATATGAGAATATGAATAAAAGTGTGTAATTTAATTACAGTTTCAATAAACTAATTAAAATTAAGTTACAATATGAAATGATTGAAATTGATAATTAATCTGATGTTATGTGAATTTGATATGCAAATATATAGAAGGCACAGAACTAATAAACTACTTTAGAGCTTTAGTAAAAAAATAATCTTGTTACTGCAATGTTTAAAAACAATTTTTTGTTACTGCACAATAATTCATTTGCTTACGAAAAATATTTTCACCTTTGATATCACTGACAGTCGAAAACAAACATTCTTTTTTCTATAGGGACTGTTGACCACTACTCACCATAGTACCTTAGATTTCAAATCTCTAGAGTTCGAACGTAAAGTGAAATAAAATACCCATTAAGACAAATGAATGAAATTAATTTTTCTGTTTAAGTGAAAATTCCTTTATTAATTACTAAAACTAAAACCCCCCACTAAAAATCATAAAAACAAGTTTTCAAGGTCTAAACAAGACCGGAGATAGCTATGTGACAAGAAATATAAAATTATTTTCAATAACTAGTTATATTAATGAAATTAAATAAATAAATATTATTCAAGTTTATTATATATTATAATTTTTATCGTTCACAAATTACAAGTATACTTAAAGTTGCACCTAGAACTTACAAATTTTCATATATTTAAGAGCACTAATTTGGGAATGAAAGAATCCCTAAGAAAGTTTTGTGAACACCATCGATTTCTTTTGACACTTGGATTATTTTCCTACTTTGCACAATGCTTTGCTCATCTCTGAGAAAATGCTTTTAATGTGAATATCTCATCCATTTAAGGTTTGATTTATTCGTTGATAGAATGTATAAGCATTTTAATTTTACTTTCGTATCAGAAAATGCAAATATTTCTAAGATTGTGAACTTAACTAACTGAGAAAAGAAATGCACTTAAAATAAATAATAAAAATATGTTCAAAATGATAATATTTATTTTAATCACGACTAAACTATAGTTTTTTTTCGTAATAACTACAACGTCTTTTTTCCCTTAAAACATGTTTATAATTAATGTTGCAGATTATGATCGAATAGCTTTAAATAATCTTTTTTTGTTTCAATTTTAGACTCACGAAGAGACCCCAAAGCATAACAATTATAGTTTTTACTAAAATATTTCACAGAGATCTAAAATCAAAAGTATAGTTTACTAACCTAAAAATGCTCAAATTAATAAGTCGTTTCTATCGATGTTACTCACAAACATATTATGCAATCGTTAATTTAGAATTATATTTCATTCTGTAAATCAGAATATACGTTCTTGGACTCTAAAAGTTTCGCAGAAATTACTGTTATAAATATGATAATAACGTAATTTAAAGATCAATAATGATAATAAACTTAAAAATAATTATCCTGAAATTAAACTCCAGAAAATTCATGCTTCTAAAATCACTTAAATAATAAAATATAAATTCAAACAAAATTTAATTTTCTTTGTAATTTATGCTCTTTGATAACACTACAAAATTAAAATACAAAAACGAAAGCGTTCTTTCTTATAATTATCTGTCGAATAACGAAATAACGAGAATGTTCTTAACTATGAATAATGCTCTTCCGGACTTGCACCAGTTTCGAGCTGTCAGTAATAAATATTGCTTAAGTACATTTTGCAAAGAATAAACGCAAAATACAGGAAACGCAAATAATAAAAATATCGCTTACTTAACCGAGATGGGTAATTAAAGCAGAAAGAAAAGAAAAACAAACTCGATTAAGCAGCGACGTTATTAACGAAAATGACCTGACATTAATTTTGACACCTGGTATTTATCTGTAATCTAACGAGGAAATAAACCAAAACTATAATTTTTGAATTCTGGCAGTTGCATTCATTTGTTTGCAATTGTTGGATGAAAGAGGAATGCTTTATCTCCCGTACATAAATCCTACTTGCAAATTAGTATGCTGATATTATATTTTTTCAAACAAAAAATAAATCAAAGAGAAAAATATTAATAGAATTTGAAATGGTTTTCTTTGCCTAAATCCCATTTGAATAGGAATTGAATAGAATGTAACAAACTTTAAAATTCCAACAAAAAACTCTGATCCTAATTAGAAATAAAAATTGATCTTCAATAAACCTGATATATTTTTTCCGTGAACAAAGGCATTTGAAAATGATTTCACCTTTCGATTTCAATTTAAAGAAGTATTTTAAATGTAGAAACTGAAGAAAAATTAGTTTTTTGCTTCAATAAGTTGGAGCATTTTGTTTAGGTTAAGGCTCAATTCCAGTTTTTGAATTAAATTCTATATTTTAAGAATTAAGAGAAATATAATTGGCAAGATTTATTAGCTTTCTCATTATTGAAATATTAATCCCCTTTTTATTATTTTTGCATTTAAAAATTAATAAAATATTTTCATAATCAACTCGCAGTTTTATTTATATATGTATCTAATGTGCTTATTTATAAAATTTATGAAATGGGCTGATTTTATATTTATGAAAACTGTTATTATTGAACTGAAATTATTTTCCATTTTTGTAAAATAAATCTTTTAAGAAGAGTTAGGTATCAAAAATTAATTTTCATTATATCATCACTGAACATATACTTTGCGCATTATCATTTTAAAAATTTCCTTACGAGAGGAAGCCCTTTAATGCTTTTGTAATCATGCTTAGTTACAAGATAATAAATTAATTTTTTAAGACCCTGTTTGAAGAAAATAATAAAAAAAAATATTTGCTTTATTAAAAAGATAACTTCAAGGGTAATCAAATATTGTTCTTAATTTTATATTATATATTTAATTTAAACATTAAAAATTAATTTATATTTAAAGCTTATAAACTAAATATAAAGTTATTAAATAAATACTACATTTTAAAAGTTATAAATCGAATGCTGTCATTCAATGTTATTGAGTTTACACATCATTTAATAGTTGTTCACTAAATAAAGTACTTAAAATTTATTTATAAAATACTGTGTTCAAAATTTATTAAATAATACTGAATTTTGCATAAAAATTCAAAATAAATTACAGAGTAAATTTATTCATAAAATCTAAAATATTTGTGATAGACGATGCTCTGAAATGTCAGAGGACTCTGCGGGAGTTAGTGAGGTGAGAGGAAAGGATTCACTTTCTTGACGTGGAAGCCATGGTTGACGGATAGGACATTAGTTTCTCCTTAAGAGTTTAAAACAGAAAATTTTGTCTTCGTATTTTTCTTCATCAACTGAAAGTTTGTAATTGTTTTTTGTCTATGCATTAGGGTATTTACCAAAAAGCAGTGTCAATTTTTTTGAAGTACCCCTAGACAATGCTGGCCACTACATACAGGGGTACTGTCTATTGACTTTAAATTTTCAGTTGATTGTAAATTTTTATGGAATTGATTTTGGTGGAAAATTCTATGGAATGGAATATTTTTTTAAAAAAAAATAATTTAAAGATGCGTGAAGCGACGTTTTTTCACGATGGTGACGAGGATGCAAATCTGTTCAAATAAACCGTCAACAACAGGAAGGTTACTGCTACGGGATTTTGGAATCAAAAAGGAGTCTTGTTTGTTGAGTTTATGAAACCAAAGAGAGCGATCAATGCAGCTATTTATTGTCGAACTTTTAGATGACTTCTATGAACCAACAACAAAAAAAAAGAGGATTGCTGACTTCTGTAGTTATCCTCATTCACGATAATTATTCCCTCACAGTGCTACTATAATCCAATGGCTTCTGGAGCAGTTTAAATAGAATGAGTTTGACTATCCGACGTATATCATTGGTTTAGCTCCGAGTGATTTTCATCTCTTCCTTGGATGGAAAAACTGGCTAAGTGACCAATGTTTCCAGACCAATGAGGAACAAAGAAAAAAAGTGCAGATCCATCTCTTATCACCAACGGGAACGTTCTTCGAAGAGGGTACGGGAAGCTCTACCACCAATATGACAATTACCAGAACACTCACGATGATTATGTAGAAATATAACTATATTTGCAAATGACTTTCGATAGAAAATTCATCTTACCCTTTTTTATGGTCAATTGGAGGTTGAAAAAAAAAACGAGACCCTAGTATAATAACTAGTATTGAGTAATATTTTAAAAGCCATATCAAATCCATTAATTACTTTTAAAATCATCTCATAAGTTTACTTACATTGGATTTTTTTTAAACATTAACTAAAAGAATTATATGAAATACTTGTATAGAATAAAATTTTCCTAAATATTTGGCTAATAAAAGAATCATGTAATAAATATTTAAGGTATTTAACACCATTTAGAATTAATTTTTAGAAAAATAGTTTAATTAACACATTTTATAATTGCGGAAATTTAAGTTAAACATATATGTAAATAAGTTCTTTAAAATATTTTTTTCAGCAATTTAAGGAAACTCATTTCTAAAATGAAGCATATGTTAAAAATATATTCGATTATGAATTTCTTAACGATTCACATGTTGAACCCTGTAAATGTCTGAACTAGAATTTCTTAAAATTTAAGTTTCCGAATACTTGCAATAATAAAATTAATTGAAATGACAAAAGTAAAGTTTACGCTAAAATTTCTTATTTGCATCAATTACAAAATTTCTTAAACATATTAATAATAAACATTTTTACAACTACTAGATTCATTTTATAAACAATGAAAAGCATTATGATATTTCTTTTAATTTTAAAAGTAAAGAAATTATATTATTATTTACAATAAATAAATTTCTCAGAAAAGAAATTTAAATTTAACAATTACAATCATAACATAGTTGCATTTTCTAACAAGAAGTGTATGAAATTTATTCTTCCCTAATCGAAACAGTCAAAATGAAAAAAATATATATTTTAAGAATAAGGCTTCACATATTTTTGCTAATCCGTTATACACATCTTAACGTTACAGGCAAAATTTCAGCTTCATATAATTATGTTCAGCAGCTTCATATTATAAGTATTAGAGTATCCATTTCAAATACACTTGTTGAAAGATACATACATTTATTTTCTAAGAAGAAATATTTGAAATTTATGCTTTATTATTCATAATAATCAAGATAGAAAATAATTTAAGGATAAGAGTTCAAATATTTTTGTAAAGGCTTTATACACATTTTAATATTTTAGGCAGAATGTCATCTTTCAACGTAGTCGGATTTGGTTAAGTAATTTCAATATTTAAATACAAACAGTGATAAGACTATTTATCCTTTTACTTATCCCTCTTGATATCGCACTTTGATGACAAGATAAAATTTTATCAAATGCAAATCAGGCTAAAATGAAACAATAGAACTTCAAAAAGTTCTAAGTGCAAATTTAAACGAAAACATCAAAGCTTACTACTGTTGATAATTCTGTAACGTACAGAAAGCTCAAGCACTTAAAACAAATAAATCAAGCTTTTATTGAAAGGAATTCATTTCAAAGTTACAATACTCAAAAATTGTGGAAATAACCCTGTTTTATCATAGTTTAAAATAGCATCTTCAACTATAGTCATCTGCATATCGGAAATTAATGACTCATTAGTAAGTTATTAGAACTACAAACTGTGTCGATAGGTTTGCTAGAGGCTGCTACTTAGAATAATAGATGTGGAATACTTTATTTAAAATCTTCAGTTTCACTCACTAATTAGCAACAGTTATTAATGAAACTTGAGGAATGTATTCAAAAGACAGTTTTCCATTCTTCTGATTTGGAAATGTTCAATTAATTTTAACATCAATAACAAGCTTTTCATAATTTTGAATTTTACGTAAGGGTGCTTCATGATTTCTAAACTTTTCCTTTCCACTTTTATGCGAGGTGTTCATACGTTTCAGAGATACATATCACTTACAGAGACATTATCACTCTGCTAATTTTCTATAAATCTTTGGTAAATTGAAGATCTTTAAATGTATCTCCGAAAACGAATAACATATTAAAAATGGCATGTGAAATGAATTACGATAACATTGCAGAAATATTCTTACTTTTGCAGAGACAAAGATATTTTCTGACAATAATACTACAGATATAATACTTCTTAACTAAAAAAATTTCCTGTACTGAATACACTGTTCTGAAAATTTACCAATTCTCAAAGTTTATATATATATATATATATATATATATATATATATGTGTGTGTGTGTATGTGTGTGCAGAGGTGGATTAAGCGGCTAGTGGCCTCCAGAGGCCCCAAGCACCAGCAGGGGCCCCAAGCTGATGGACTTCAGTTATAAGTTCAAGGTGCAACAAAAATTCTTGTACTGATATTGCAAACACAATTATTACCTGCGATTTGAATCGTATAACAATTAGTATTGTCCTCATATATTATATGTAATTGCGGTTAAAATCCGTTTTTTTTTGAAAAATGTTTTCCAGAACTTTGGTCTTTAATATATGTTTTAGGTTCAAAGTTTTCAAAAATTTGATCCCAGATGTTAATGATTATAAACAACTACCAGTGTTTAGTTCTTTCGAAAGAATTTGGCATTTGAAGGTTCGTGATTTATTGTTATCTGGATGTTTGTGTTTATATTTTGAGAATGTGGGGAAAGAGATCGAAGCAGTGTCGGATTAAACGACATGGAGGCCGGAAGTCAATCGAGTTCTTGGGGCCCTGTAGCCTGTTTTTAGAGCACTAACAGAAAACAGAACACGCTTTTGTGGGCCCCTAAAAAGCACGAGGTCCATAGGCAATTGCCTACTCCGCCTAATGAGTAATCCGGCACTAGATCGAAGTATTTTGTAAATTTAGTATCAGTTTTATTTCAGTCAGCATGACAGAAATAGCGAAATATTTAAGGGAGATTGAGATTTCTATAAATTGATGAATGAATCAAATAGTGAATTAGATGAAAGTAATTTTTCGAAAAAACTGTTGAGGATCTTTGGCTATTGAAATAATTGATAATTGCATTATTTCATAAGGTATGAATTTTGCTGGCATTTTTTACCATTGGTCAACTTAAATTTGATTAACTTGAGAAGTTAAAATTTCAGGTAATGTGCTATTTTATTGTTACTTAACTATTTTATTGTTTTGGTTTCATAGGAACATTTTTACACTATTTGCTTTCATATGTATGATTTTTGAGAAAAACTCATGTGTTTCTAGTTTGATAATGTTTTCATTTTAGTATTTCTACACTTTAAATTTTTGTAATGTAGAGAAAGGGAACTATAGACATGGCCAGAAATGTGGGTGGCGGGGCGGATGCTATGCACCGGGGCCCCAGCATGATCAAAAAATTAATGTACTCTTGAAAACTTGACAATATTCCTATCGTACGAAATGTGAATTTTGTCGTAAACATTATTATTGTAAATCTCTGAAATTCAACAATCTGCAAACTAATTCTTGAAATCATGCAGACTTTAACGGTTCGTACTACCACAGATGAAGCATATAATAAGAATGGTTTTCAAATTCTGAGAAACATTCCTAAGCAACATTCCTTCTTATCAGGGGCGTAGCTACCACAGTATCAATGATACGGCCCCCTAGCTACAGGGGGTCCTAACGTGTGTAAGCAAAAAGTCGTAAAATGTTATCAATGATCATATTAAGAGTTCCTTTTACGTTTATAAAATAGTATGTCACTGGCTTAAAACAATATAAGTTTTCCGTGTGATTTCTGAATCTCAGGACCCGCTATAAGAAATGTTTAAAAGCTGGTAAAATTATTCAAAATAATGAGAAGACAAGGAATGGTGTGAGCTCGGAAAGTAGGAAAAACTTCTCATTCAAAGCGGATCAACAGAAAGATCGTTTGAAGTGAAATACAGATAACACTTAGGATGAGAAAAATCCATTCAGAATGTTATTTGCTTGTAAATGACAATAATCCCTTCGTCTGTTGATTGATTGACTGTAATAAACGTCGCACTAAGAAGCTACACGAAGGCTTGGCCCTTAGTTGGAATTTTTTTTCAGAGATGGTCCTGTGAAAGAGAATATTATATTTTATTTATCCCGGTTCTCTTTTATTTCTGTAACAACCAAAAGACCGAATGTGCATTCATGGTCAGCCAGGGCTCGATAACTGCTTCCTGTTCCAAGAAAAGATAGGACCATAAGCGCCAGAAGTCTTCGGTCACCCTCCAAGTCTATAGTTAATTATTTTTTAACGAGTATATAGTTAATTATTTTATTCATTTTATGTCATATGCGATAGGACAACTGCAGAACTATCCCGACGAGCTGGAATATATGAAACTGTTATAGAATATTTTTTTGTATTTTTTGACGAGAGGTTACCTGAAATTAAGAAGAAAGCTGTACAAAAATTAAAGGATATTTACAAAGACGATATTGAATCTTATAATTTTGACGATGAACTGGATCAGTTTTTGTTATTTTAAAGAAAACAAAGATGCTATGAACACTCCAATAGAAATTTATCCAGTTGCAAAAGAAATGGTCTCGACTTTCCCTAATGTAGAGATACTTTTAAAAATATTTTTAACTATACCGATATCAAATGCACCAGGTGAGAGATCTTTTTCGGTTTTAAAGTGCGTTACAAATTATTTAAGAAGTAGTATGAGAGAAAACAAACGGAACAGCAGGGCCATAATATATATAGAACAAGATGTTATGGACCAAATAGATACTGCAAAAATAATCGATGAATTTGCCCAAGAAAAATCAAGACGTAAAGTTATATAGCAAAATTTTAAGCTTTTAAGTTAGGTTTTTTTTTAATTCTTTAAAATAAAGTTAAAATATTTTTTGAGCCATTAATTTTTTTTATTAGCTATACATTTTATTTTGAGAATTTAAGGTCAGCGAATTTTTTCACTATTTAAGTTTTTCGACTCTTCAGTCCACGGGGCCCCGAACCTTTTACCGCCAGGCCCCCCAACTAGTTTAATCCGCCTCTGTATATGTGTGTATTTCAGACAGGTTACATTTTGAAAATTCCAATCAAAGAGTTTCAGTAATGATTGAAATAATTAAAATTTTATTATGGAATTTTAAAACATTTTATTACGCAGTATTATTAAATATTATTAAATGAATTGTATTAATTAACTACGTTCAAATAAAAGATGATAAAAAAAAGCATAACTAGGGGAGAAATTATACTATTTTCTGTGTCTAACAAGTAACGAGCAAAGTTTATTAAAGGAATGAAATGATAATCGTACATATAACACTATACAGGTATGATTATCACATACCTCATTGCTTTAAACTTGTCTGCCGTATTATTTTACTCAATTAAAACATTATATCTGTATAAACGAAAAAAGTAATCTTTCCGTTTTTACTATGAATAAATCAATTAACATGCATTGAAACGTATATCAATATGTTCGATATTTATGCAGTACTTTCTTTCAAACTGTATGGCAATGAAAGCCATTTGCATATAAATATACGCATGCTATATTAAATTTCAGTCCGAGTGAGAAATGTTCCCCTGCAAAGAATCTAATTCTTGATCTATCAAAGTATGTTATTACTGGTTAAAAACAAATAAATTGTGTAAGTTGACGGTTGGGGTATTTTTTGGCAAATTTAAAATTTGATCGTCGAATTCTTAAAAGTAACCCATAGTAAAAGTTAATAGTGCAATGTTTATACAAAAACAGTTTGCTAGAATAAAATAGGAAATAATAAAAAAAATCGTCATATTTGGAGAGTGTTCTGTAATTCATTTTAACTGTACTCGCTTACGAATGAAGTATATTGAAAAAAAAAAAAGTAAAATAATATAACAGTTCTTTATAAGAGCATGTTTAATAACTTGAAATTGACGTTTAATGCTTTGAGTATAGTTTAAAGAGTTCTATATTTCAGGTTGTAATTAAAAAAACCTTTCAAACATTATTTTCTTAATCGCACATCACATTGATTCAAAACAAAATTATAACCCTTGAAAACTCATTAAATATACTAAAGCGTAGAGAAATGATCCACATTACTTAAATCGTTGTAAGATTTTCTAAATATTATTACACAAATATTATTTTTTTGTTGCACAAAGCTTTGCTTGCTTACAAAACCAAGTATCGCATTCAATCGTGCATTGTATTGAAATACACAAGACTGTCCATTATATAAATAAATCGAACTCTTTGTTCGTTAACAAACTTTTAAATTCTTAAAAGATATTCATGTGGTCAGATCTAAAAACAAAAACAAATAGACGTAATCAATGGACTAAATTCATGTGACATCATGGCCACGTGAAAAACGTATCACGTGATATCCGCCGATGTAAACAAGTCTTGTATTTGTTTGTTTAAAACTGAGTTTTAGAAATGTGTTATGCTTCATAAGCTTAAGTAATTTACATTTTACTATATATGCTACCTTTTAATTGTAAGAGAAATAATCACATATCTTTTTTATGTCTTATTTGAAAAGAAACGTTGAAATTATTTCGGATTGCTGCAGCATAAAGGTATTGAATAATCATTCTATAAACAAGCAGAAATGATGATTCAGATTTGTTTGGTTTACAAACAGACATTTCATTATTTTCCTAGAAATGTCCTAATTTAACTGTAATGCTCTAATATTTTAAATTTTTTTTATATATATACAACTGTTCTTTAAAATTTCATTCAATAAAACCGTTTGAGAAATGTTCAGAGAATTTTTAATATGTTAGTATTTATTTTTACCATTTAATTACATTTGCGATATAGGGAAGCTCACACAATGTGTGGAATTTCCTTTTATGATGTTATTTGTTTTTTAAATGAAATACTGAAGAAAAATATTTAAAATAAAACTTGATGCTTGTTATCTGAACAAAATAGTAAAGTCACTACCTATCACACTATAACCTTTGTGACTAATTAAAATATCTGAAAAACTGGAGTATTATCTAATTCTGAACTTTTATTAATTGACATATATAATCGGTATTAAGAAACTAATTTCTAATGTAGAACTGCTCCAAATAATAACTTCGAGTATATATTTTTTACTTTACAGGAATTTTTTTAGGAATATTTTGAAAAATAGGTTTCCTTCGTATTACAACGTATATTATGGAAACATTTTGTCCGTAATTATTCGTTATGTACATAATGTTGAATTAAAAAGAAATAAAATGCTTAAACTTGGCTCTTAACACCTTTTAATGCATCTCTTATACATTATACACATGGAATGAAATTCCATATAGTTTCCGTTAATATTCCCTAACTGTATTAAAGTAATCATTTAAAAGGAAAATGTCTTTTAGTTACATTGTTCATGAAAAATAAAGCGCCGGAGTATCTACGAAAAGAATTACGTTGTTCTTGTTAAATAATTCATCATTTGAAGACAACTGGCATTCGAAACGTCAAGATTAAACACAGTACTTAAATTATTTCTGCTTTGTTAAAGGGTTAATTGATCAGAATAATTATCAAACTTCTCGACTGACCCAGGTTGTCATATGTGTTAGTGCTGCTTTTAATAATTTTGTAACTGCAAAGGAAACTAATGTAACTTATATTTTGCTATATGTATTACTTTTTAATTTAATGAAAAATTATCAAGCAATTTTTTTTATGTCTCATATCAAAATAATTGTTTAAATCTGAATTTGTATTGCTGTAGCAGAAAGGTATTGAATCATGCTTGTATCAACAAGCTAAGATAATGGTTTCAAATTTATTTGGTTTAAACGCAAACATTTTTTTTTTATTGATGAAAGCACCCTAATTTAACTGCTAATATTTGAAAAAAATGTTTTTCACTTCTGCTAATAGTTTTATTCAATAAGATTATTTCAAATGTTTAATATATATTTATTTTGAGCATTTGTTAAAAGTGTCTGGAAATATTTGTCGGTTTATAAAATTGAGAATTTTCAAATTTGAATAGATAATTAATTCAAAAATACTTAAATAATTTTAAAACATTGCATATTTGAAAAGTTATATCATAATATCTTCAGAGAGATTCTATAACATCTTAAGAATTGTTATTGGTCAGTTTTGAAAATAATTTTCCTATGAGTAATTATTTGTGTGTTGCACACTATCCATAATATTACATTGTAATCATATCTTCAGTAACTTCCTGACTTTAATTGGTATAGATTAGTGTTGGAAATTATTTTCATACATGTAAATAATATTTGTGTATGACGCTGAGGATATTTTGTAGAATAACATTATAGTACATAAAAAGCAGTGTTGTAAAATCTTAAGAATTTTGAGCCACTTTGTTACACTTTTTTATCGATGACTATACAGCAATGATACAAGACAAGAATTTTATTTTTTTTTTCACTTCATAAGTGTGTAATGTAACGTAAGCTGTCTTTTTTTAATTGACGGATAAATTATTACACATTTTTTTATTTTGTTTTAAGATATATATTTATATTTAAGGTATTAAGGTTTTACCGCTTTCGAAGAATTATTTTACATCAGTTTTTCGTTCCAACGATACTGTGTGGTAGTCATAAAGTAAGAAATTATACATACAGAATAAAATGTTGATATAAATAGGTTTTTCTCCAGATTATTCTTTAATAAATTGAAGTAAATTTTAGATGCTTTATGACAGGAATAAGACATTTCAGGAAAGATATAATTTTAAAGAACATAATTTTAATTTAAACGCAAATTTCATGTGTGTTTTGGAGCCAAATTTTCACAGTCGAATCAGGCATCCTTCCTGTTATGTCCCAAATACTCTTCGTCATATTATAAGTGTTTGTCTGGTGTTTCATCACTATTGTCTTACACTTTTTAAGTAATCTGTTTTAAACTCATTTTTGACTTGGGGGAGAAACCACAATTTGTTTGTATTGCAATTCAAAATTTGATTTTTATAAAATTAAAGGTTTAACACAGATATTTCATATATTGGTTATTTCGGTTTTTTTATAATGTGGCCTAAAAATTGTGTTTGGTGCACAATTGTGTTGGACAGAAACACTATAGATGTATATAATTCATTAAATTCTAAAAACGCTTGTAAATGTTCACCATAGGATAAAGCCGAGCATATTATCTAGCCCTTTTATTTGACACGCTAAACATTTTTATTTGCAATCCAATCACATTTATTGATAATAGTCCTAAGCTAAATACTAATTTTACAATAGAATTTGTAAGATAATTCTGATATTATAAAAATGACTTGATATTTGTATGTTTATTTACACAATTTTATCACTTTATTCATGTACTTCTCAAAGTTAATTAATGTTTTTAAAAAATATGCTTGTGTTGAGATGAATTAAAAGTAAAACCGTGGTTCTGGTGTTGGATGGAAGAAACAAGATTTACATTTGCACGACAAGACAATGTAACAGAGTGTTAAGCAGTATTCAAGATTTAAAGAATTTAAATTTTTCCATTTCTCAAAATTCTGTTCCCTCTTTCCACCTACTGTATCATTCCTATTAAAATACAATTTTAAAAATTAACATTTTGTACATATTTTTAAAAAATCATTTTGATTATCACTAATATAAGATTTGGTATGTGTCTTGTTGTTCACAATAACCAAAATTTTAATTTATGCACTTCATTTTACTTTAAAACATATAAGTAAAAATTGTATTTGATTAATAAATAATACTCTGAGAAAAAGAAAAAATATTAATGCTAGCAAATTGTTATTAAATTTCCAATTGTATATAGAATTTACAGATTCTCATATTTTTTTTTAAATACTGTTGATTTCCTTTTGAAACATTATAATCATCTTATGATTAAATTATTTAAGGTTTTTTTGCAAAACACATTTAAAAAAATTATATTCAAGGTATAAAATTACTCCTGTTTAAATCATAAATCATTATATAACTGCTACAACTTATTTATGTATCTTGATTAAAAGTGAAAATAGTTGAATCCAATGTTGCTTTATTTCTTAAACAAAACCAGCCTGATAAATATAAAGTGTTTATACTTAGAACAGCATAATTACATCTTAACTATTCACATTTATTTTTCCGGGTTTCAGAATAACTACAATACTAGAATAAATATTAGTGCCTTTATTTTCAACATGTTATAGTTAACCAATGATCTAATGATACGTAACAATGCTTACATATGAAATAATTTGAAATACATAATAAGCTTAATCAAAACAAAGAGCTGAAATGGCCGTTAACAGTTCAAAAATGCATCTGTTTAAATCGAAAAATAATTTTAAGCTTACATCGTAAGTATACAAACGTCAAAATCAAGTTAAAATAGGCTTACTGTAGTTTACCGAGCAAATTTTAACAACACAATTAAATTAGAATAAGACTACAGTTAGATAAAAATATACTCAGATTATTTCCTACTGAATGTAAAATACTATACTGGATAATATAAGAAGTATGATAATGTTAAATATATTAATCGAAATAAAGTAGATGTAACATAAGAGATGTAAACAATTAGCACAAAGAGAAATCCGTTGTTAAAGCAGACCACGCCGGTTTGTTTTTGCAGACGTCTCGTGATTTTGACATGGCGCCAGTTGTCTGTGAATTTAGTCCATTGTTCTTTGATGAGAAACTATATGAAGTCTATTGGAAGAAATTTTTTGACGGAAATGCTTTTGCGTACCACTGGGAATTCCATTTTAGGTCATAACGAAATTAAACATTGGAGAATATATTAAAGTATTTTCCCCAAGTATTAATTATAAATATGTTTAACAGTTGGATTATAAATTGCTACTTTGTCCACACCTGATGATGTAGCTCATTTATCTCATTAGATTACTTGCTCATTAAGATATCTGGTTATAAGATTATAGATTGGTATCAAGCCCGGAAAGTGAGGGTACACGTCTTAGATATGCTGTGGTATGTCAAAGACAACATCCTCAGATGTTTCTTGTAGGGCACCTAACTCAAATGTCTGAAGTATGAGAGAGTAAGAATGTGGGCAAATAAGTTGGATGTCAGTAAATGTGAGAAAGTATGAAAGTTGAGGCAGTTCACGCACCAATGTATTAATTAAATGATGTATGTGCTTTCCTGCCACTGTTGAAAACCAGAAAATATTTACTCTATCTTACTTTAATCTATCTTACCACACTCTATCTTATTTTAAGCCCCTTAGAGTGCACTATGATCTGAGCGGGAAAGAGTAGGTCAAATTATGTAAATTGCTTCTGAAGATTCATCTAAGGAAAACATCTCAATACTTGAAAGTTAATGAAAAAGGCATTTCATATACTTCATACCGTAAGTCAAGCAAAATTATCAGAAATATCATTTTTCTTAAGCGTAAGAAAAGTATCTTCGATTTGATTAATATCAGAAATTCAAAACAATTATGTTATCAATGTTATAAAAAAGAATATGGAAAAGTAACTTTATTGCAGCCAAAGTTTTTTTTTTCTTAAAAAAAAACTTCAGCCCCATTATATGTTACCTGAAATTTCATTCAGTTTTTATTTTCGTTGAAATAAATATATTTTGCTAAAATAACCCTCTAAATACACACTATTCAAAATTTACAAAATATTATCTTTCCTTTCTTCGACATTTTTCTCGGTTTTATAATTATTTCCTTATAAAGACATAGAGAAATTAAATATAACTTTCTACTTTATATTTCTATATTTTCCAGGAATTAATTTGAAAAACTACGAATTTAAAGGAGTTTTTAGATTTTTAATAGGATTTTAAATATTATCTTACTTATTTCTCATTATTATGTGCATGATCATTACTTTTAAAGCATTTTGTAGGAGAATTTAATTCACTTTTATCAATTATTTTAAAATTTATCTTTCTAGTAAGTGTCGAAAATAACCTCGAAAAGGATTCTTAGCGAAACATTCAATCATTTTAATTCCCTCCGACTGCAAATCTTGTATAAATATTATTTATTCAATAAGAGTCCAATGTTAAATAAATGATTATACAACTCTCAAAAATAACTTTGAAATATAGCTATCACGATATTAATATTTTGATTCTAATTTTTCTTTGATAGTAATGTAAAATTCGAATTAAACATTTTTCTCAATAATTATCAACCAATTAAAGAAATAACTCTAATGTACTTAATTATGAAAGACCTTGCGGACTTGCACCATTGTCGAACTTTTTAGCTATGAATACTGCAAAACAGTATTTCGGAAACGTCCAATGCAAACTACCGGAGAAGTGTAAATAAAAAATTACCCAATATTTGACCGAGACGAGTTAATTAAATTTCAAAGTAAGGAAAAGAAAACTCGATTAAGCATTGACGTTATTAATGAAAAAGATCTGACGTTAATTTTAACACCTGATATTTATCTGTAATCTCACGAAGATAGTAAACTAAAACTAAATTTTTGAATCCTTGTGGGTTCATTTATTTTATATTATCGGTATAGTATTTTTTTAAATAAATCAGTATTTCAGTTTTATAACTAAATATTTTCTCTTTTTTTGAGCCCCAAAGTAAATTAAATTGAAAAATATTAGCACAATTTGAAGGAATTCGTTCTATTTAAATCCCAATAAAATGTAATAAAAAAGCATCATGGTTTAGAAGTATAACTCCTATCTTTCATTAAAAATAAAATATGGTTTGCAATAAGCCGAATTTAAGTTCCATACAAGAAAACATTTAAAATTCATTTAAGAATGTGATTTTATTAAATGAATTATTTGAAAAATGTAGAAACCAAAGAAAAAAATTAGTTTTCTTTTATAATTAAGTATTATTATTATTCTTTTGCTTAAAAATTAAATTTTAATTTATTGAAAATTGTATAATTTTAATTAAAAGGTGCCCGAATGAAAGCAAAATACAAATTTTATGATTATTAAACGATATTTTTCTTTTGAATATTAATAACTTATTTTGTTAATTAAATCATTAATTTTATTAATGTATCTTAAGATTCAGGAATCTAATTTATATATATATATATATATATATATATATATATATATATATATATAGTGGTTTTCTTAAATTATATATAATAGATTTCAGAGTATCAACCGAAAATTCTGTGTAGTCTGTATGTTGATTTAACATTTAATATGCTTATGATTTCTTTAAAAAAATTTCTTTGCGAGCGAAGTATTATAATTTTTCTAAAGTACATTGCTGCATAAAAATTTCATTTAACCTATTTATTACATTTTTTAACAGTAATTATTCTGTTACAGGTCTTTTTTTTTATTTCTCCACAAAGAGTTTTTTACATAATTCATATTATAAACTAATGTTTGTAAAAATTAATTTTTGAAACACATATCAAAATTAATAAGAAATAACACCAATAAGATAAAAAGTTTCTAATTTGAAAATGAAAAAAATGAAGTCTTATGAAGTATTTTACAACTGTGGTGTAACTAAAATGGTCTGTAACGGTTTTATAGAATTGTTATAATTGTTGTATCTATTTTGTAAATAATTTTGCTTTTATTGTCTTAAAAAATGTTTACTGTTTCATTCTTGTTGTTATTTCTTATTCATTACTTTTTAAGTATTTAAATACATTTTAATTAGCTTTTAAGTTTTCATTGTTTGAGATCAATAATATTTGCTAAGTGAGCTTGAGTTTTTGTGAATTGCGTAAATGTTTGTTTACATATAATTAGTTACTTAATCTCAGAAAAGGTTATTACCAATAAATCAGGTATCACTATTTTAGTCAATCAATCAAGACATGACAGTGGAAGTGATCAAGACAGAAAGAATAATTTGAAGGCAAGAATTCGTACCGAGCCGTATTTAAGTATCCCATATTTATTGCCATTAGTGTTAATTTTTTTTTATTTGATTATTTATTAACATTACACTTAGAAACAACTTGAGCTATATTGGCATCAGACCTCGTAATTTTGAACTTTGATCAAGTGTCAAGGAAGACAACTAAGATGGCTCCTACATTTTTGAACAACCACACCATGCCAACGGAACCTCGATAGACTTAATTTTCATTAGTCTCGCAACATGGCAAATCTTTGAAGCATGAAGACTCGAAGCCACGTTATAATGGAAAGAACGCTGGCAGCGAGTCTGCGACCATGATCATTAGGCTACCGCGAACACCATAAGTGGTAACAACGTGATAAAAAGGCAACTTCTGTGGTAATTTTTTGGAGAAAACTAACATTTTCTGGTAAACGAGCTTTTGTTTTCTATCGTTAGCTTGATCGTGACTGTCAGTGAATAATGAATAGCTTTTTTCTGGTGAGGGAATCGGAACTTCCGATCGCATACTTCTTCAATGTAATTGTTCTGGAACCACTTCTGTTTGTACGTCGTTATTTGAAAAGAGATTGGAAAAGTCAGCTATACTCTCGTTTTTAAAGATGTATTTCACGTAAATCGTTCGGAAATGAATGTGGGTGGGACTCCCTGCTCGTTTTTTGAAAAAGTAATTTCGCTTTTTGATACTCTTGAGTTTCAGAAAAGTAATCGAATGATGGATTGCGACGATTGTGTAAAAAGGATGGAACTTGAATCGATATATTTATTGGAATTTTTTTTTTCAGAAAACTGTTGAGTTGTTGAGTAAAACCTTATTGGAATGTTTGTTTGGAGAGAAGTTCTATTTTAGCGTTTGAATGAGAAAACTAATTTATTTTCTTGTTTTGATGAAAAAGGAAAACATTCGCCTTATTTATGAAAATAATCTTTTTTATAGAACTTTTGGCAACAGATAAAACTACATTTTGACATGGTGCCTATTATTAATTAAACTATGCAAGAAATACTTTAAGTTCCTTGTAATGAAATCGAATGAAATCGATGGCCTATAAGTAAAAGCGATTTAATTTTTTTTATATAAAACTGGTGATCAAACACATGTCCTTCTCGGAGTACTTATTTTCAAATTTACAAATTGATTGAGCTTATTAACGTCATTGAATTGTTCGATGGGAATACGTGCAATTTACCACGAGGGAAAATATCAGCTATTTTAATTTATATATCTGCTGAAAATTCTGTTGATATTTGAAAAAGTTTCGTTTTTAAAAACTTAAATTACACTGCTCGACAATTGCTAAGAAACAAACAGAATTATCAAAAAACATTTAAGGTACACGAACACGTTCGGAGTACTTTTTTTAAAAAACATTATTTAGAGAAATATTTATACTCTTTTTAACTTCAGTTTCAATGTAAATAAGGTATGTTAAACTGATATTTGCAATAAATTACTTAAGTTTCACAAAATTAGCAAATTTATAGAGAATTTTGAAGAAATTTTAGAAAATTTTCAAAAATGCTACATGAAAATATATTCACCTAATTTATGTAAATTTAGTATCAAAATAAACCTTATACATGTACCTAGGGCTGGGACTAAAATAATATGGCTATTTAAATAAATAAAAATTTCAGAGCCAGTCGAAGAGCTATTACAAGAAATTTACCATATTTTACAACGTTGTTATACGAATAATAGGCCATAATTTTAAAAATATTCTTATTATGAACATTATTTTAGATCAAGCCCTAGACAACATTATGAGAAAAAATAATACCAAGTTTCAAAGAAATTTATCAGTAATATTTTGAGTTATCATTTTTGGAATTTTCAAAATATGCGAAAAAACTGATTTTGAGAAAAATGCATTTTTAGTACAATTTATCATATATTTTCTATATACACTCAATCACTTACTTAAAATTCACCAGTTTTATAGCTGACACCTTCTCTTTGCTCATTTTTAACCATTTTTTTCTTTTTAGCTAACCTATTTTTTTTTCTGGCAACTTTTACCGTTGAAAAAGAATGTCGTTTAGATTCTGTGACTCGAACTTTCTATTTTTGCATCTAGGAATGGTGTTTAATCCTTCATTTTTTGAATCGCAAAGTCTACATACTTTAGACATGAATTCAATGTCTAATACCTTCCCTGTATCTATTGAAATAACAGAGACACATCCATTCAAGGATGAATATCCTCTGCGTTGCCAAGTTCCATCAACCGACACACCATATTGAGATAATTCAGAATCATTTTCATTACCTCTAATTTCCAAAGCAGCTTCATTCATAGTATTACACGCTACGTAGCTAGCAGCAACTTCAAGTTTTTTCTCAAGGAAACCAAATGCTGTCTTTGAAGGAACATTTATATTGATGGCGGAACAAAGTTTTTTGGCCGCAGAATATCCTTTGCCAATGACTCTCATACCAAAAACAAATGCAAGATTAATATTATGCAATTTGTTTATTTTATCAGATGAACAAAAAGAGAAGGAATAGTCACAGTTTTCACATTTTAAAGTCATGTTCATGGCTAATCCAAAAACAGATTCTTGCATTACATTAATACTTCTTTTAAAACATACAGGACAACATAATAAAGAAATTACATGACTGAAAATTCCTAAGTTAAAAATAAAATTTTTTTCATCATTTTCAGTAACATCTGAAGGTTTGAAAGAATTCATCAATTTTGTTTCACTGGCAGTTGAAATATCTACATCTTTACTAATTTTTTCATTCTCTGGAACTGGAACTTTATTAGAGTACCTATTTCCTTTGAACTGTCTTTTACGAGAATAACTTTTATTTCTGTTATTTCCCATAACTGTAAAAATACTAATACCAGAAAGAAAATTCAGTATTATTTCAAATAAAAAGTAATAAGTTTTGTTATGCAACTACACAAGCACAGTTGTCAACAAATCAAGCTGTATGTAAATAAAACAATTATTGCCAGATTTCCTTAAATTCTACATCGTCAGACACTAGCACAATGCTTAATTATTTTAAATATTGCATCAAATGTTTTCTAAATTTATATTAAAAATAAATATGGTATTTTAATTCTGTTTGACATCTTTAAAGGGCATTTAAATGCTGACTTCCAGTCATTTAAATACCCCCATCCGGTTTTTTGAGCTTTACTAATTCTTTAATATCTTGGCTTTTAAGTGACGTAGAAACAAAATAAAAACAGTTTTATAAAGCTAAATAAATGCTTTATTCAAGAAAACAAAAAACTGAAAATGTGATTTTTTTCGAAAATTGGCCATTTCAACGTGTTCGTATACCTTAATAATAGATATTTATTAAAGGAATATTAAATTCTGTATACATTATTACGTGTAATGTGCTTTAAGTATAATAAAAAAAGTATGACAGATTTCGCCTCATAGAGAAATAATATAAAAAAAGGAAAGAAAATAAGCTCTTTAAGGAAGTTTCCAAAGTCAAGAGAAAGCTTCTTGTTTGCAGGAATGATGTTAGATGACATGATTAATAAAATATATGACTTCATCTCAACCTGTGACGGCTCTATCTACGATCTTTTCACTCTTGGGGAATTTTTGGTTCTTAAAAATTATTTTATTAGAAAGCTTCTTCCGAAGAAGAGAGCATGAATATGCAAATTAAAACTGCTATATATAGTCTAAGATTTCAGGTTAGGAAAGAGATAGGATAGACTGCTAGAGGAGCAGGGATTAATCAAATTGAATGCTTAGCGTGGATATTTAGTAATTGATAATTGTATTATTTAGGTGACGATCTGTCACTTGAGATTGAATCTAGATTAGATGGCTAAGAAGTCAGAGCTATTGAATTAAGTAAGTGTACTAAAGTATTTAAAGTCTTCTCATATCTCGCAAACTTCGTCAATTGTTCTCATATTTATTAATTGGGTATATCTCTTAACTTAGATTGATCAAAATTGTGTTGTGGTTTATGTTGTAAATAAATTAAGTGTTTTGGAACACGTCGAGTCTTCCTTCCGACCTCCCCACTCTGAGGGATAAAAGTATTAATCTCACAACACTAAAACACATTTGACGTCGATTTTCTATGAACTCTACTAAACTGATGAAGACAGATTGAGGCGTATTATTCCATTGAGTCAAAAAGTGTAAATTCAAAGTTGAAAGAGGTCGCGGAAGGTGGAAATGCTCTGAGAATGCAGGCTGGAAGTCGTGGGAGCACACGAAAATAATGCATATTATTCCCTATTACTAAAATATTCTCATTCAGGGCAAGATTAGTTAAACTCACAGCCACTACCAGCACTCATGTATCTTCCATAACGGTTTTTTTGTAAATGAAGAAAGCCTCCTTGCATACATGGAAGCTTGTTCAGTGCTCAACTACAATCCTGCTATCGTCTAGAAAGGTTACACTAAATGTAAAGAATATATTCATTGGAATCATCAACAGTGGTACAGGGTTACATTCTCCGGCATAGCCGAAATCTCAAGTTGAATTCAGCCACTATGCAAAATGGTAAAATACTCCATCACATCTTTTATGCAGGTACAATTACATGGAAGCGACATCTCACCAAGATCCTCTTGGATTATATTCGAATTTTTCGGGGTGTCGCAGATCTAGATTTTCTGTTCATGTATGACAATGCAAGCCCACATAAAATAGTGGAAGTATCCGAGACTGTACAGAGCGAAGATTTTAAGCTCATAGAATGACCTGCAAATTCAGCCGGTTTTAATACTTTTGAACATTCTTGGGATTCTCTTGGTTGATACGTCTCAGAAAAGACTAATCCACCTGAATTATGCAGGAGCACAAAATCGCTTTTAGAAAGAAATGGGTCATTAATTTCGTGTAGCAATGTGCTTTAAGCAAATTAGAGCAAACTACCCGAAGTTGCTGCCCAAATCGCATCAATAAAATCACTTTGCTTTACGCAGGTAAGGATGGACGTAAAGGAAGACTGATTATCTTCTATTCCACGACTTGCATCCATATCTAAAAGTCTTCACCAGCTTAGAGTCTTTTTGGTTCCAGATTTAACTTCTGAAATGTCTCATTTAAGTTTTCTTCAGCATGTTTTTTACTTAGAGAAACATCTGTCATCATTTTCGAATAAAATAATATTTTTCGTGACATTAGAAATAGCTCCAAGGAGTAAATTTTTTTCTGCTACCTATTATAAAATAATCTAAAAATTAAGTTACTTAATTTTTAAATTAATTCATAAGTAATTGTCAAGAAGTATATTATGAGTTATGTAAAAGATAGAGGGGAGGTTATTTAAAATGTGTGGCAAACATCAATAAATGACAATAAAGGGAACATTTTCTGACAAAAAGCTGACATTTTTATTTTTTTCACTGATATAGAAGTGTACAAAATGTTTCTTTTTTCACTCGCAAAAAATTCCTTTATCCTCTGCGAAATAAAATTTGACCTTTGAAATATTTGCTTTTGCTTCAAAACATGTAACATGTTTATGGATAAATTGCCGAAAATTAAAAATATTTCTTTAAACGTTACCTGAAGTTAATCGTTTATTACTTTGATTTCTTTAGCTTAATTCCCATACAATATCATTATAATTTAATTCAACTGCTTCCAAATTAAATTTAAATGTATAAAAAGGTAAGATAACTCTTAAAAATCGTCTGAAGCTTGTTATATATAATATAAATAATTTCACAAAAATCTTTTAAAATTTGTGTCATTTGATACTGACACTAATAAGATTTGTACTGATAAGATAAATACTTTTTGATCACATCACCTTGCAAAATTTTTCAAAAAGACTCTAAATAAGCATACTTATATATAATGCTTCGCGAAAAGAAAAGAAAGTATCACATATTTTTAGATATTTACCCAATGTTGATTTTTATGAAAGGATTTTCAAAAATGAAGTACGATAAAAGACTGTCATATAAACTATACAAATATTATTTCAGGGACATAAAGAAATTAATTATACTACTAAAAATGTAAATGAATGAAATGAAAGGGTAAAAAACAATTTCCTATTTCTCAAATCAGAAAAATGAAACATTTAAATAATAGTTAAAAAAAATCGTTTCATTTTGTATTATACACGCACTGAGTCTTAGCATTTCATCTTGAATAACATTTAATCCATTCCACAACCAAATATGGATGGGATGAACAAGAATTGAAAAAAAATCATGGATACAAAAATAACGAAAAACGTGACAAACAATA